>BQNB010007122.1:0-94710 GCA_026074375.1 Tanacetum coccineum
TATTAAGCTTATGGGCTGACCCGGCCCATTAAGTGAACCCGAGTTGGTTCATAAAAGATGGGTACGCCTTCGGCTTCGGTATTTTCGCGCTCTTCCCAATCCCGTGCTCGTATTTTGTCCATTTTTGCTTTGTTTTTGTCCTTTTGTGCAATTATTCGTTACCTGTAAGACACAACTCACAATACAAACGAATACAATGCATTTTTCTGTATTTATTGATCATTATTGGTCTTTTTAGCTTGTTTAATTAGGTAAAAGGTATGTGTATTTAAGCACATACCAAAATCCTCCATATTAAGCTATTGTCGTGTCCTCACGCAATGTCATAAATACAAACTTAGAAAACCAGAAAATTCAAAGAAATTACTAGTTTTGAAAAGCCCTTCGTTTAACCTTTTTTATGCATTTATTATTATTATTCATTCATAACATAACTTCACGGAACAAGAAACAATAAAAGGATAAATTCATCGTCCTTGATTTTTCACTTGCCCAAAACCAAGCTTAAAAACGAAATCATTGTTAAATACAAGTTAAGATGCTAACACTACTCATAAACGCTAATTGTGAAAGCATTGCTACTTTTCGCTCCCTTATTTCCTAAATCCTCAAAAGATTTTATTATTATTATTTGTGACAAATCAATTAATGTCTTATTCACATAAAGTAAAGTGTTTTTCTAACATGTGCCCCAGGGGCACAAGTTAAGGTGGGGACATCAGGCTGTGTGTCAAAGCCTGATTGGCCAGCAGTTATTTATGGGGCTTGATAATGATTAATAAAATAACTGCTGACCAATCAGGTTGTGACACACAGCCTGTGTCCCCACCTTAGCATGTGCCCCTGGGGCACATGTTAGAAAAACCCTAAAGTAAAACCTGGTTTAGACCATAATTAGTTTAAAATCCTTTCCTAAAGAGACGATATGGTGAGAATAAGGTCCACCTTAAGGTTCTAGTTTCGCATGATTTAGAGGTTATCCTTTTTAGATAACCCTGGAGTCGCAATTTGGCTTTATTATTGTTATTATTGCAACATTATTAAACCTCGGTCTTTTAGAAGGCTGCAACATCGGTTGTGAGCCGGCAAGATGCAGCAAACATATTTCGACCTCGGTAATTTCCTCGACCTTTTAGAAGGCTGCAACATCAGTTGTGAGCCGGCAAGATGCATCAAACTTTTATCAGTCTCGGATTATTACTATGTGCCTTATTTAGAAGACTGCAACATCGGTTTTGAGCCGACAAGATGCAGTAAACTTTTATCAGCCCATAGTTTTATTATTATTATTACCTCCACCCTTTAAACGACTACCACATCGGTTGTGAGCCGGTAAGAGGTAGTGGTCTTATTTCGGCTTCGGTTTATTACATAACTTATTATTATTAGCCAAATTTCAAGTCTTGTGGTCTTTTAACAACTGCCACATCGGTATGCGAGCCGACCATGGTCCAGGAGTCTATTTCCCCACAACACTGACAAAACCTCGATGTGTATCTTACTTTCACCAGAAGGAATCTCTACGAAGTGATTTAAACTAAGAATCACAAAAACCTAAAGTAACTTTATTTATTCAACAATTATATAATGTTTATTAAGCTTATGGGAGCAAAAAGCCACAATTAACCTCTATGAGCCTTAAAGAGATCCAACTACTCTATGTTTAGCATCTAACTTATATAAAACTCTATCATTTTTCGTTCTTCGTAAATTTAAAATCTTTAATAAAAAGATCCGCGAATGCTTAGTCTAATAAAAACAAGCTTAGCATATTTAAAGTCTACCATGGAAGCTTGCAAAACTTTTGTCTTTTTCAAGCTAGAATTCGCATTTTAAAGCTTTTTATATAAAAGACTAGCAAAAGCTTAAATTTATAAACGTTAAGGGGCAAGCTAGAGCGCAACATGCTCGATCAAGTCAAAATTTATTCCTAAAAAGACAAAACTATGTGTCGAAACACTTATTCTCTTTTTGCAAATTTTTAAATTTTGGCATATTTTTGCTATTTTGGTGGAAAAACAGGGTTACGCGAAGACAAGGCAAATGCAAGTAAGATCGAATCGAAAGATCCCCCCCCCCATACTAGAACTACACATTGTCCTCAATGTGAGACTGTCACCCCCATACTAATTTCAAGGCATAATCCAAATATTAAGGGGTTTCTACGCAAATCTAAAGCCGTTTATTAAGTATGCTAATAGATAAACGTTAAATCAATAAGATCTAGGATATCGGATTCCCATATATAAGCATGCTAAGGATTGAAGATCGAGTGGACGATGGACAAAACCACGAGCACGAGAGTCTTCATAATCCGGGCAATCCTGGACATAAACCACAAAACACGAAACACGAGAAAGGAAGAGGCGAGCCTCCTCACATCACACTTATTCATAAATATTATACTAATATACTACTACTAAGGATAAGCATGGGTTGCCACCCACGAAGCGCTTATTTTTGTTAACCGAGTCTTGAGCCTGACTCGATCCCCCATACTTGAGCTGGTCAAGGGGGATAGAAATGGAGATAAGGAACATCCAAGATAGGAATGTCCTCTCCACAAATCAGCATCGGGCTCTCAGAAAAATCAGAAGTGATTTTGCCCAGATGAGATAAGAGATTAGAAGAAAGAATCCCAGGATTGAAAACTTGGTCTTCATTTTCGGATGAAAATGGAAGCAAAGTCTCAATCACTGGACAAAGAGGATTACGGATAAATGAGATAGAAAATGTATCCTGAGATAGAAATCTCTTGGATTGGACTTCAAAGAATATCCCCGGATCAAAAATCTTGTTTCTAGTTCCGGAAGGAAAAGAAACTTCAAGATCGGATCCGAGGGAATCATCAGAAGGAATGAAGTCCGAATCCAGCATAAGGGTGGGTAACTCATTAGGCACATGAACACGAGGTTCTCCCAAAATATCTTCCATAACAACGCTAGTCAACTCTCCCTGATCGGGCTCAATCTCAAAGAATAATTTAACCGATGGAGGTTTGATAACTTGTTTGTGAAACTGGAAAACACTTTCATGTCACGTATCAATATTACCTTAAACAACTCGTCTTATCATAAAGGATGTGTTACACTCTTAGTACTATGCGAACTAGGGTTGTTTGGGATATGACGAAATAAGTTAGCAAGACCATAGCCGCGTCTTGTGTCCAACACGAGCTCAAACAAACTCTAACGAATTTGTAACTCACTAATCGGTTGTATGATATGAGCTAAATTAGAAGTTAATACTGTCAAGCTTAAGAAGTTAGTACTGTTAGCAAAAGTTAGTACTGCTAGCAGGGTTAAGACTGCTTAGCAGAAAGGTAGTACTGCCGCAGGAAATGTTAGTACTGCTAGCAGAGTTAGTACTGCTAGCATATTGTTAATACTGCTAGTATATTAATAATACTGTTTTTGACATTCCTGAACTGAGGGACGTTTGAATCCTAAGACTAAAATGTAATTTTTGTAAAATAGAGGGACTAAACGTATCAATATGGAAACTCAGGGGTGTAAACGGTAAATATTCTATTTTAAACTATAAGGACTGTTTTTGCCAATAATGAAAACCTAAGGGTATTTTATATAATTAAGTGATTTAAATAAACACTTATGGTATCGGACTAGTCGTGATATAATACGGATACTTATATAACTAAAGTCACGCGAATGATAAATAGGTGTATTTATTATTAATATTTAAACACCTTGTAAACTTAAAAGTATATAGTCGTACACCTTCTCAAGAGCAAACGAGGAAAATGAATACAATAAATGTGTACCCCACCACACAAGTGATAACAGTATATATAAACTAGAAATTGTTATAGTTTATACATTGAGTCGTTAGCCTAAATATGTAGACTAAGACTTGACCGTATTTACTTAGGTCTATTGACGGTGGATTCATACCTGGCCTGGATATTTAATATCAATCCGAGGACTTACCTTCTAACTTTTAATACTTTCGGTCTATCGGTGGGTTCATAGCCCCATGTTTTTACTGTTATTTAATGATTTTAATCTTGGGGGAGAACCCATGTTTGTTTTACAAATTGGACGCAAGGTACATTTTATACCATGATTACAGTGTTTGCCTAAGTACCCCATAACCATCTATGTCATGATCACGAACTGTTAATTGCATAGATGTGATTGGGAATTACATTATGTTGGCGCGAATGTTATGAATAGATCTATTAGGGATTGACAATCCCCGTTCGGGTAACTAGCTATCACCGGGAATGAACGCATACCATGTCGAATTTTGGATGTTGCGGGGTTAGCACATCATTCACAGACATTGTTGGCAAAATATATTTTTGGCATTTTTTTTTTTTTCATATATGTCGAGCTTCAGTGTCATGAGCTTAGGAAAACGTAATTACTTTTTATGATGTTTGCATGTGTTGCTCAATCATACACTTGGAAATCTTGCGGCCCAACAATTGATTTACGTAAACTTATGAATTCACCAACTTTATGTTGACGTTTTAAGCATGTTTTTCAGGTCAATAAGGCACGGGGTGCGGTGATACATTGGAAGTCAATAATTGAAGAGTCAACATTTAAGATTTGGGGTCTTATTACATTTTGGGGACAATTGTTATAAACCAGAATCTTTATTTATATTGTTGAACAATTTGAAGCCATGAGCTTATGTAACAAACAAGTATTTTGTTAATCCAATGTATCTTTTTCAAACGACACGTTTAGTGGTCGTTCTTATATCTTGTGCTATTGATCCGTAAATGTAATGCCCTCGGATATTCAACATTCCGCTGCGACCCAGATTTGAGGGTGTTACAGATTGGTATCAGAGCCAAGGTTATAGAGAACCAGGTTAAAAGTCTTGTCCGAACTATAACCATTTTCAAACACTTGATTTACAAACGGGGTTTGTATAGGACATACACACATTACTTGTTGCATCAAATTTATGTGCTTACATGACATGCATTGTTTTAGCATTAGTTAGGGTACTAAGTGCTTACATGATCGATATACATGTATATAAATGATATTACGTATATTACTATAAGACTTTTATAATTTAAGTTTCAGACTTTTCCATACCGATTTTCCTATATGTAATACTTATATAAGTTATTTTTGCTTTTGCAGCAGTCATGTCTTCTGCTTTATCAGCTGTCACATACACTTTTGTCTACACTGACTCTGAGCCCGGCAGAGCCTTCTGGGGAGCCGATGATGAGGAGATATCTGAGGGAGGTATTCAACGGGTCATCGTATTGGTACGGACAGACTTCTCGTACGCCCGTAGCCACATCCCGGATTACATACCAGGCCCAGATGATCTACAAACACCGCCAATTCCTCAGGACGAGGATGAGCGTGAGCCTATGTTCATACATGTACATGATCCTGACCCTAAGTATATACCATTGGAGGATGAGCATGAGTTTCCAACTGAGGAGCAGCCATTATCTCCTGTCTATTCACCCACTGCTGAGTCACCCGGATATGTTACTAAGTCAGATCTCGAGGATGATCCAGAGGAGTACGAGGATGATGAGACAGAGGATGGTCCGACTGACTATCCTATGGACAAGGGAGATGATAGAGATGATGATGACGGCGATTCATCTAGGGATGACACCAATGACGAGGATGAGGATGATGAGGACGAGGAGGACGAGGAGCACTTAGCTCCGGTCGACTCTACTATTGTTGTACCTATTGATGAGCCTGTTTTCCCACCTGAGGGAACAGAACCTGTTATACCACCACCCTCCACTGACATTACTATTAGGGCTAGGATTACCGTCCGGCCTCAGACTTCCATATCTCTTCCACCAAAGGCAGAGGTTGAGAGACTTCTGGCCATGACTACTCTATCACCATCACCACCTGTCTCACTATCACCACCCTTTGCAGGAGAGCGCCTTGCTAGGTGCACAGCCCCACTTGTACATTTATCACCACCACCTGTGCCATCACCCTTACTACCATCATCTGGGTGTCCAACCCAACTTATGATAGCATCTACTCAGGCTCTCATTGATGCAGTTACTGTCGCATTACCATCACCTCCACTACCACCACTACCACCATCTCTATACATACCACCACCTGTTGACCAAAGGGACGAGATTTTCGAGTCTGAGCAGCCACCTCGCAAGAGGTTGTGTTTGTCCACTCTAGGCTCCCGATATGAGATTGGAGAGAGTTCTACTGCTAGACCTACTAGAGGTCGGGGGATAGATTATGGGTTTGTCAGCACGGTAGATGCTGAAGAGAGGTGAGAAGGGATTAGGGATGTTGTATTAGGAATACTTGGGTAGATCCGGCAGAGGCAGTTCCTGAGATAGCACCTATGACCGTGGGAGAGGTCAATACTAGGGTCACAGAGCTTGCTGAGCTCCATGAGCATGATACACAGGACTTGTATGCTTTACTAGAGGATGCTCAGGATAGTAGGTCTCGTATATCACAGCGAGTCGATATGGACTCGCAGCGGGTCGATTTACTTATGGGGGATAGGATGACTCTCTAGGAGACAGTATGGATGGTGGAGGAGGAGGCCTATGCTTCCCGAGAGGCTTGGGCTCACTCGATAGGATTGAGTCAGATGACTCATCAAGAGCTTCAGACCCATCGTGATCATGTGTATGTATACGAGACCCATCTCCAGGCACACCAGACACAGCTTCAGCTGCAGGGTACTCCCATTCAGACACAGCATCAGGTACATGAGACTCGCTTTCTGATGCAACAGGCTGAGTTAGCAGCGCTTTAAGAGATTGACCGTAGACGTCATGCACAGATGGTAGAGACTCTCCGAGTCATTAAAGACATGAGGCGGGAGATGAGCGATATGCAGGCCGAGTTGTTATCACTGCGAGAGCAGCACAGAGGGCATCGCCTTGAACAGCCAGGACCAGAGGCTAGGATTCCAGATCACCAGGATGCTTCTGGGGATGCTGACAGTCACATCTAGTGATTTATGTTATTTTATCTTGCTAGGTCATTGTACAGGAATGTTAAGTATTAGGGGTTTTCCCCGCTAACATAGCCTTATATCCTTTGTACTGTATTATGGGTAATCCAACAACTATTTCATGTAAAATTTTCAAAATCATGAATGAAATGGATGTGTTATGTTGTACTATATACCTCTCTTGTGTTGAAATCTCATCTAGACATTATTATATTCTGTCATATAACCTTATGTTTTATCTTTTATGATCTAGACAAATCATGGCACCCACGACCAGAAGAGGACCAAATACATGTTAACCAACTATCCACCCAAATAACATGACTCCAGAATCTATCCAAGCAATGATTGACCAAGCTCTTTTGCAAAACTCCACCAATGGAGATGGAAGCCACAGTTCACACGGGGATAACCGAAGGAACGTGCAAACTGCGCGCCCTTGTTTTTACGCTGACTTCATGAAGTGTCAACCTTTGAACTTCAAGGGGACTGAAGGCGTGGTCGGTTTGACTCGATGGATTGAGAAGATGGAGTCAGTTTTCAATATCAGTGGTTGTGCTATTGAGAATCAAGTAAAGTTTGCCACCTGCACTCTGTTAGGTGCTGCTTTGACTTGGTGGAATGGTCAGATAAGAACCTTAGGTCCTGAGGCATATGCAATGACTTGGGAAGTACTCAAGAAAAAGATGACAGACAAGTATTGTCCGCAGGGTGAAATCAAGAAATTAGAAATCGAGTTGTGGAACCTAAAGGTCAAGGGGAACGATGTTCCAGCATACACTGAACGTTTCCAAGAACTAACCCTGATATGTACCAAGTTTGTTGCCAACGAAACCGAGAAGGTTGACAAGTACATCAGTGGACTTCCTGACAACATTTATGGGAACGTCAAGTCTGCCAGACCCAAGACGTTGGATGAGACTATTGAGTTGGCCAATGACTTGATGGATCAGAAACTTTTTCGCAACACAGAAAGGCGTCTGGACAACAAAGTAGGCTGATGATTCATCCAGAAAAAACAACCATGGTCACCAGCAACAACCCTTCAAGAGGCAGAATGTCGCCAAGGTCTACAATATGGGGACAGGCGAAAGGAAGCCTTATGGGGGATCTTTGCCCAAGTGCACCAAGTGCCATCTTCACCACAATGGCCCGTGCACCCAGAAATGCCACAAGTGCAACAAAGTAGGGCATTTTGCTCGCGATTGCAGGAGTACTGGTAATACAAATGTTGCTAATACTCAGAAGGGCAATGGGGCAGCTCCCAAGGGAAATGGTTGTTTTGAGTGTGGAGCACCAGGGCATTTCAAGAGAGATTATCCTAAGTTGAAGAATAAGGATGGAGGAAATAGGAATGCACAAGGCTGGGTTTATGCAGTTGGGAATGCAGAAAAGAGAGGAAATGCATCGGGAAACCCTGATGCCAATGTCGTCACGGGTACGTTCCTCTTAAATAACCACTATGCATCTATCTTATTCGACACTGGTGCCGATAGAAGCTTTATATCCACTGCATTTAGTTCCTTGATTAACATCGCCCCAACTCCATTAGAAAATTGTTATGATGTCGAATTAGCTGATGGGAAATTAGTCGGGATAGACACTATTATACGAGGTTGCACTTTAAATTTCTTAGACCATCCGTTCAACATAGATCTAATGCCCGTAGAACTGGGTAGTTTCGATGTCATTATCGGTATGGACTGGTTAAGAAGATGTCACGCCGTGATCGTGTGCGATGAGAAACTTGTTCAAGTTCCCTATGGGAATGAAACTTTGACTTTTTGTGGCAACGAAAGTAGCAACGGGAGAGAATCTCGGTTGACAGTTATCTCATGTTCAAAAGCTCAAGAGTACATGGCAAAAGGATGCCAGGTCTTTTTGGCACAGATATCCGCCAAGAAAGAGGAGGACAAGTCGGAAGGAAAACAAATAAAGGACGTACCAATCGTCTAAGATTTTCCTGAAGTATTTCCCGAGGACTTGCCAGGTCTTCCTCCGGCTCGACCAGTGGAATTCCAAATTGACTTAATTCCAGGAGCCGCACCCGTAGCTCGAGCACCGTATCGATTGGCTCCATCCGAAATGAAGGAATTATCGGAACAATTACAAGAGCTTTCCGACAAAGGATTCATAAGGCCTAGTTCCTCACCTTGGGGAGCCCCGGTCTTGTTTGTCAAAAAGAAGGATGGGTCATTCAGGATGTGCATCGACTATCGTGAGTTAAATAAACTAATAGTGAAGAATCGTTATCCACTCCCAAGGATCGACGATTTATTTGATCAACGATTTATTTGATCAACTTCAAGGATCCAATATTTATTCGAAGATAGATCTGAGATCAGGATATCACCAGCTTAGAGTACGAGAGCAAGACATTCCAAAGACGGCATTCCGAACTCGGTATGGCCATTACGAGTTCCAGGTTATGCCATTCGGACTGACAAACGCACCTGCGGTATTCATGGACCTCATGAACCGAGTGTGCAAGCCTTACTTGGATAAGTTCGTAATTGTCTTCATTGATGACATACTGATTTATTCGAAGGACGAGAAAGAGCACGAAGAACATCTTAAGGCAATTTTGGAATTGCTTAAGAAGGAGCAGTTGTATGCTAAGTTTTCAAAATGCGAGTTTTGGATTCCGAAGGTACAATTCCTCGGTCACGTCATTGATAGCAGAGGCATACATGTAGATCCAGCCAAAATCGAATCTATCAAAGATTGGGCATCTCCTAGGTCACCAACGGAGATCCGCCAATTCTTAGGACTTGCTGGATACTACCAAAGATTCATCAAGGGATTCTCAAAGATTGTTAAATCAATGACGAAACTTACTCAGAAAGGAATCAAATTTGATTGGGGTGAAAAGGAAGAAAATGCTTTTCAATTAATAAAGCAGAATTGTACAGTGCGTCAATTCTGGCTTTACCTGAGGAAGCGAAGACTTTGTGGTCTATTGTGATGCTTCAAAAAAAAAGGCTTAGGCGCTGTGTTGATGCAGAGAGAGAAGGTGATTGCCTATGCTTCTCGACAACTAAAAGTTCACGAGAAGAACTACACCACTCATGATTTATAACTTGGGTCGGTAGTGTTTGCCCTAAAAATATAGAGACACTATCTTTATGGAACCAGATGCACCGTATTCACCAACCATAAAAGTCTACAACATATTCTCGATCAAAAGGAGCTTAACATGAGGCAACGCCGTTGGCTTGAATTGCTAAGCGACTACGATTGTGACATTCATTATCACCCGGGGAAGGCAAACGTAGTGGCTGATGCATTGAGCCGTAAGGAACGGACTGAACCATTGCGGGTTCGAGCCTTGGTTATAACTATTGGCTTGGATCTTCCCAAACGAATATTAGAAGTTCAGATCGAAGCCCAGAAACCAGAGAATCTCGTAGATGAAGACGTAGCCGGTATAATCAAAAGGGATATACCCAAGGAAAGATTGGAACCACGTGCCGATGGAACACTATGTTTACACGGCAGGAGTTTGTTACCTTGCTATGGAGACTTAAGACCCGTGATTATGTACGAATCCCATAAGTCGAAATATTCTATCCATCCAGGTTCTGAAAAGATGTACCAAGATGTGAAGAAATTATATTGGTGGCTAAACATGAAGGCTGACATCGCCACGTATGTTAGTAAGTGCTTAACGTGTGCGAGGGTCAAGGCCGAACACCAAAGGCCATCAGCGCTGTTAGTACAACTAGCAATACCCGAGTGGAAGTGGGATAATATCACGATGGATTTTATCACCAAGCTTCCTAAGTCATCGCAAGGTTTTGACACCATCTGGGTGATTGTAGATCGACTTACAAAATCTGCTCACTTCTTGCCAATAAGGGAGAATGATCCATTGGACAAGTTGGCAAGGTTGTACCTGAATAGGATAGTAGCAAGACACGGAATACCTGTGTCAATCATCTGTGATCGTGGTGGGAGATTCATGTTTAATTTCTGGAAATCATTTCAGAAGGCTTTGGGTACAGATATAAGCATGAGCACTGCGTATCATCCCGAAACTGACAGCCAGAGCAAGAGGACTATTTAAACTCTCGAGGACATACTACGTGCTTGCGTGATCGATTTTGGCAAAGGTTGGGATAAACATTTTCCCTTGGCCGAGTTTTCATACAACAACAGTTATCACGCTAGCATAAAGGCCGCACCTTATGAGGCACTGTATGGTTGAAAATGTCGATCACCGGTGTGCTGGGCAGAAGTTAGGGAAGCCCAACTGACTGGCCCAGAGTTAATCTAAGAAACAACAAAATAGATCGTCCTGATCAAGCAAAGGATGCAAGCTGCATAAGATCGACAAAAGAGCTACCCTGATCGGAAGCGAAAGCCGATGGAGTTTGAAGTTGGGGATAGGTTTATGCTCAAGGTCTTACTTTGGAAAGGGGTTATACAATTCGGTAAGCGGGGCAAGCTAAATTCGAGATACGTCGGACCTTTCAGGGTGTTAGCCAAAGTTGGGAAAGTTGCCTACAAGCTGGAACTTCCCCAAGAGTTGAGCAGAGTTCATCATACTTTCCATGTGTCTAATCTGAAGAAATGTTACGCTGACGAACCATTAGTCATGCCGTTGGAAGGTGTTCTTGTGGAAGAGCCCGTTGAAATTATGGAACAGGAGATCAAATGATTGAAGCGAAGCCGGATACCATTGGTTAAGGTTCGCTAGAACTCTAGGCGAGGCCCTGAGTTCACTTGGGAACGTAAGGATTCGTTCAAGAAGAAATACCAACATCTCTTCACAAACCGGGCTTCGTCATCTACTACAAGGTCTTAAGCTTTGAGGACAAAGCTCTTTTAACGGGTGGAGACTGTAACATTTCTCATTTTTATGTCATTGTACGACTCTATTGATGGTCACAATTTATTTTAGTCCGATACGCGCATACTTTTAAGCTAAATCGTGTAGACTAGAAATAACCATTTAGTGTAAATGGTCATCAAATAAATTAAGGTTTACATCAACCAAGTAAGAAATAATTATTAAGAAGATAATTATGGACTTTGCGTATTTTATCTTTATTGGTCACGTAAAGGGGTTACGTTTCGCAATAAAATATATTTGGACACACCCCGGAAATACCTAGACTTACCTAGACTCAAACCAACACCCACTTTTATAACCTTAACACAAAATTAAATCAATTCTTGTGTTAAATACCCACTAGAGCCGAATTATGGGACAAGAATAACTAGAAAATATCTCCAAAGTACTAGTACATCTCTTGGCTAATTAATACTTGTCCTAATGGTCCCTTAGCTAACAATTACACAATGGGTAATAACCCATTTGGTCTTTGTTCTTGCCTATGCCACGGTTAAACACACACACACACAAATCATAGGATTTTCAATATCTTAGCAAATCTTGTACCAAAATCCTCTAATTAAGAAGTCTGTGTTTTCTATTCTATTCTGGATATCTATACCAGACGCCTACCCCCTCTTTATATAATAGAGTGAGGTTACAATAAAACCCTAACTTACATATTAAGCTAACCTAATATTACATCTTAAGTCCTTGTTGTTTATTCTTTCTTTATTGTTGCATATAAGGTTTTGTAATCATCAAATCAAAATTCCCAACAAGGAGGTTAGTCAATTTCATGTTTATTGGGCATATATACACGACCATAGTTTCAAGCAAAGCACACAAAACTCAAACTATTAAACTTAACCACTCTTAACTCTTATAGACCCTTCTCTTGCTCTCTCATCACTCACGGCAAGAAAACAAAACCAAACACACCAATCGTCTATAATATTATCACTACTTTCCCCAAGGATTCAATCTCAAGACGTTTGCGTACAAAGGATTTAAAAGGAGTTAGGGTTTCGAATATCAAAAGCTTTTGAAAGCTAGGGTTTTTTTCGTTACACGTTTGGTTTTATCATTCACGTACTTGGCTTTCCTTTTAAGCTTAGGACCATTGTAAGTAAACCTCTCTTGGTACATTACTTGCTTAATTTCGTCTTACTTTTATGGTGACACAAGGTCACATCGAGTGTCGTGGGGTAAGCCAAAACAGTGAGTATGCATGGTTCAACCATGCATGTCACGAACGCATGAACCTCATGGTTCGGTGTGTCTAGCTCAACCTACATTCGCTTGTGCTTTGCCATTGTGACTAGGGTCATGTTTGGTTTGCAAGTTATACGTCAAGGAAGACGTAGACATGCATGGGTTTCAACCATGCATGTCACGAATGCATAACAAGGTCGCAAAACACACGTGGGTCATATATTATACGTATGAATGAGGTTATGACTTGTGTGGTAAACATTTCCAAATTACTAAACATGGTTGCTATGAATTAAACACAACACATCACTTGAGAACTCGACAATAAATTTTATGGGCAAGTCGTTTTGTTAAGGGACGAAATGTATATGACGTAAAAAGGGTTAGGGTTGGTTCTAGTTATTCGAAAATGAGTCATAAAGGAGACCCTAGCTCGTCATGTAAAATGATGAGCCTAGGAGGCCAAAGAAACGCGTACGTTTAAGTTAGAGACTTAAGTCTCGACACGGAAAGCATATAATAAACGTGCGAACCATTTTTAATAAAAGGGACACGACCTAGAACCTTAAATAAACAAACAAGCTAAAATGCTTAATGGGTTCGGCAGCTCATAACCAAAGACCCAACGAGGCCCACGTGAGCCCATAAGCTCACGAAAAGCTCTAAATAGCTCGTAGGAAAGCCTATGCAGTTTATGCGAGCCTTAATAGGCTTAATGACCTTAACACAAGCTAATGGACCAAGCCATATATAATGGACCTTATTATTGCTTTCGGGTTAAGTTATTGGGCTCATAAGCCCAATAAGCTCAAAAAAGCCAAAATAAGTTCTCCCGAGTTTATTTCCAACTCAACAGACTTGAATAAGCTTAATGGGGGCAATTGTGCTTTTTAAAACTTAAATGAATCCCTAGAACGCTTATTGGACCCTAATGGGGTCCAATAAGGCCCATTAAGCCAAAAATAAGCTCGTTGAGCTTATTTATAAGCTAGGGCAGCTTATATGACTTATTTGGACTTAACAAACAAAAATGCCACTTGTTGGGATTTAAATGGAGCTAAAATGCAATTTTTACAAGTCGGAGGACTAAAAGTGTCAATTTATAAACTATAGGGTTAAAACTGTCATTTTCAGATTTTAATAAGTTTAGGGGCTGTTTTGAACATCCTGAAAGATAAGGGGCTGATATGAAACTATAAGGACCTAAATTACAACTTTGTAAAGTGGAAGGACTAAAAGTGTAATTATTGAAACTAAAGGGTTTAAAATGTAAATAAAGCATAATTATAAACCCAGGGGCTATTTTGTATTTATAGGAAACTCAAGGGTATTTTATAAACAAAAGTGAATTATTTAAACACTTAGCAAGTCAGACGAATTATAATATACTCGGGTGTTATTCGGTTTTGAATAACGACTTAATAAATAAGAATATTTATTAACAAAGTATATACGTTTCCCAAGAGCCATCGAAATTACAAATACAATAATCATGTGCACCACCACACAAGTGATAACAGTATATATAAACTTAAAAATTTAATTTAGTTTATACATTGAGTCGTTAGCCTAAATATGTAGACTAAGACTTGACCGTATTTACTTAGGTATTTGACGGTGTGATTCACTACCTGCTTGGATATATATTATCATTCAGAGGACTACCTTCTAAGGTGAGTTCATAGCCCCATGTTTTACGGTTATTTAAATGATTTACATCTTTGGGGTGAGAACATGCTTTGTTTTACAAATTGGACGCAAGTGTACATTTTATACTATGATTTCGTGTTTGCCTAAGTAGCGATAACCTACTGAGCCCTTTTATCATGAACTGTCAATTACTGGATTGTAAGCGCGAATGTTATGAGTAGATCTATTTGGGATTGACATCCCCGTTCGGGTGACTAGCTATCACCGGGAACGAACGTTATAACATGTCGGATTTGGGATGTTTCGGGTTAGAACATCATTCATGGGCATTATTGGCAATTTATTGCATTCATACATGTCGAGCTTCAGTGTCATGAGCTTAGGAAAACGTAATCACTTTTTATGATGTTTGCATCTGTTGCTTAATCATACACTTAAAAATCTTGCGGTCCTATAGTTTTGCATATATAAACCTATGAATTTACCAACTTTATGTTGACGTTTTAAGCATGTTTTCTCAGGTCAATAAGGCACGGGGTGCTCAGATACATTGGGGGTCACTCTTTGGAAAGAGTCAGTACTAAAGATTTAGGCGTATTACATTTTGGGAACATTTGTTATAAACCGAAATCTTACTTATACTGTCGAACAATTTGAAGCCATGAGCTTATGTAATGAACAAGTATTTTGTTAATCCAATGTATCTTTTTAAAATGACACGTTAGTGGTCGTTCTCATATCTTGTGCTATTGATCTATGAAGTAACGCCCTCGGATATTCAACATTTCGCTGCTACCCAGAATTGGGGGTGTTACATCTAGTTTATTCTTCTGAGTACTACTTAGTGTTTGCCGATTCTTATCTTTCTTTGTATTTCCTGAAGGCTGTGATCCGCTAGCACTAGTAGACGGTTTTACTCCTGAAGAAGACAACATAGGTTTGTTAGAAACTAGGTTTGATGTAGAGGCTGTTTTGGTGATTGTGTATCCTGAGGATGTGATGGGCTCAGTAAATCTAACTCTTTTGTCCTTGTTCTTTGGGGTCACAACCACTAATTTTCCATCAGTATTGTTGACACTCGGGTAGGTTTTACTGATGTGTGTAAGCAACTCCTGAATTAGTTTAGCATACCTACAGGCAGATTCTAAGGAATGATCTAGTGGATATTTTGATTTAACATGTTCAACTAGATCCCTAAGAACTGTAGCTTCTTCTTGAGTGTGCTTAATATAGGCAGAGTGAGCTGTCTTTTTATTCAACAATTTAGGGGTTATTGGTTCCACATCAATCTTAAGCATCTCTGGATCAATAGTGTGTTTCGTAACAACATTATCAACTAGAGCTTTTCCTTTAAGTTTCCTTAAGTCATCCTTGAGAGCTGTAATTTCCAAAACTTTTTCCTGAAGACTAGCATTTAAATCAGAGATTTCCACAGACTTTAGATTGACTTGATTAATTAAATCATCACATTGTTCTTTTGATCGAATACGTGCTGGTTTAATCGAGTCATAAAGTTGCTTATAGGTCTGTTTCAAATGCTCATTCTCAGCAATAAGCTTTGACACCCTATGATCCAATTCAATATTTATTGTTTCAATCTCCTCTAAGTCCTTTTTAATCTTATCCTCATTCATTTTTCCACTTAGAGATTTAATTCTCTCTTTCAACTTCTTTATGACCGTGTCTTTCTCTTGGGACTGAGCTTTCAATTCATTTAATTCAAACAATTGATCAAAACTTGGAGCACTTTGATTTGAAACAGAATTGTCCCTTTGAAAAATTTCCTGATTAAGTTGAGTATCAACTTCTAAAGAGATGCAATGTTTTTCAAGAGTGGTAAAACTTTTGAACAGTTTATCGTAAATCTCTTTTTCAACGAAATCCTTTTTGTTAAGAAGCTCAGTCTCAAGTTTATTCAGACCAGTTCTTATTGTGGACAAAACGTTTAACCAAAATCTTCATAAAATCCGATTTTACCCTCAGGCATAAATAATTGGTTTAATGTTAAAAATTTATTTTCTAAGACATAGAATCACTGGTTTTAAAAGCATTTTAGATCACTCTCTTCCTCAACATCAAATCTCTTCAAGAACAGCATTGAAATCAACATTGTTTTTCCTTAGCAATAAACACTACCATCATAAGCATTGGCCTAATCTCTGAGCTTTCATAAGATAGATAGTGGATTTTTGAAAACCACTAGCTTGTTTCAGGTTGTAAGTCATAGAACACTTAAGGTTTTCATGAGCATGATGCATCATATTACGCGGATTGACCCATTTTACAAACAATATTGTCTAGTTCTTTAACTTTCTTTTCCAAAGCAATTTCTTTATCAATATTATTAGCTTCCTTTTCCTTGGATTTGTTTTTGAAAACATTAAATATTTTTATTAACAAATCCTTTTCCTTTGATTGTTCAAAAAGAGTTTGTTTAAGATAGTTAATTTCTTTTTCAAAATCCGCAAACTGTGCATTTTTCTCCCGAATTATATCATCCATTATAAGCTTTTCTCGAGTACTTAAATTCACATTTTGTTTTTCTTCTAGTAATTTCACCCGTTCTTTGTGTCTTTCAAGCTCAGCAGATGAGGATTCATTGGCAATTAGATTGTCCTTATTGACCTTGTTATAATTAGTTACTTGATTTGACAGTGTTCAAACACAGATAATATCATGGCATCTTGTTGTGCAGAAGAATTTGTATCCTGAACATCTGCATTTTATGTTTCAAGCAGATACTAAGAATAAGGAATGATATTGCTATCACTTGTTATCTCATTCTCTGGACAATTCAAAAGATGAGTTTGTTCAGAATACGACATCTCTTGCACACTTTGATTTAGCATATCATTATGAGTGTTTTCAGAGTGAGGTACCTCTGAGAGAACATCTAATCCGTAACTAGACAAATTGGCCATAAGAACTGCCTTGGCTATAGAGAAGTCGTCACAGTCAGAATCATATGCATCCAAATCATCTGCTTGATAAGCTGCATTGTGTGTAATGACCGTTTGTGTAACTGGACCTTCTGCAACTCCAGGGTCTGCCAAAAATTACAATTCCTCCTCATTCAGAACTTTACTAGATCCTTGTGCTTCAACTAGAAGAACTTTATCCCTAAACCATGTAGCATTCCTTTTTCTCTTTGGCTTTGGGCACTGTCTTGCCATGTGACCTTCCCCTTGGCAGTTAAAACACTTCACGACCCTTTGTTGACCTAAATTATTCCCTCCTGTTCCTGAGATGTTAGCCCTTGTTCTAGAAGTACCAGCAACAAATGAACTTTGTCTCCTCTGAACCAGTTGAACAATCATCCTTCCATCATGAATAGTTTCTTGTTGTCTTAGGTTAGAAGAATTTCTTAGCTGATTGTTGTTAGTTGGGAAACAAGATGTGACGATAGTAGACATAAATGACATCATTTTGTTAATGACATCAATAGGGTCATCTCCTTGCTTAAACACAGGAACTGCTAGACCGGAGTCTATCTAAGGAAATTCAGCAAGACGTATTTGTTGATTAACTGTGGAGATAATATATTCAATTTGAGGAATGGATTATGGTTGTGGACAAGCATCTTGATGTACTGTGGATGAGTAAGCATTAGGATGCGGTGTTGACGGATAAGTAATTGCACGAGGTGCGGATGGATAAGTAGTTGAATAATGTTGTGCGAGATGAATTGATCCATATTGAGGAGACTGAGATGGTGAAAACTGTTGTTGGAACTGAGGATTGTTGTATGAAGATTGATAAGTGTTAAAGTGTGATGGTGTCATTTGATGATTCGCAACTAGTGCAAGTGGATCTTGATTGCGTTCACGCATAATACGGACTTCATTTGCATGGAGTTCATGTTGTTCAAGATATGCATGAAGCTGATCAAAGTTGGTAGTGTGCAAATATCTTACAAGTTTGACATCAGTCACAAACTTACTCCATTTAGGTGGAAGACTGTTTAAGAACTTGGCATTGACTTGAAATCGTTCCAATTTCATTTTGTAATTGTTTATGTCATTGATCAGCTGAGTAAATCTCAAGTAATATTGATGAAGTGATTCCTCCTTGATGTGAGAAAACTTATCAAATACATCATACAGTTTACACTCCTTTTCTTGCTTTGTCAATGAGGTACCTTGCATTAGTAGTTAAACTCTTTTCCATAGATCCTTGGCAACTCTGTGATGATTAACGAGAGAATAGACATCTAATGGTAGTCCTTGAAGAATGATATTAGTTGCCTTGAGATCACAATCAACTTGAATTTTCTCATTTGTAGACAATTCCTCATATTTCTTTGTCCTGGTCACACTATTTTCTTCAATTGTAGGCCAAATAAGTGGACCATGTTTAACTGATTCAAGTATCATTCTTCCATGCTCTCTGTTTTGCATGTAAAGTTCCATTTTGCTTTTCCAGGAATCATACATGTGTTTCTCTAACATTGGTGGACGATTGTCACCACCAGAGAGTATCATGAATTCAGCAAGAGTAGACATTGTTACTTTGTTGTGATGTGAAAAGATTACTTGTTGATCGGACAGTGATAAGAAGTAATTATGTTGAAGTGAGTTGATTTTAAGTGTTGTAAGTCTTGAGAGTACACGGGATTTTACAATTCTTGATTAAACCGGAAAATAACGTTTCACGGGATTTTACAAATCAAAGAAATAAACCGTATAAGTCAAATGTGATTAATTCGCCTCTGAACCAGAAGATTAATTCGTCTTCAAAGTATGGAGTAAATCGCCTTCCAAACAGAAGCTTAATTCGCCTTCAAATGATGATTAATTCGCCTTCTAAAATAGAGGATTAATTCGTCTTAACAGAAGAGATTAATTCGCCTTGAACTAAAAGAGATTAATTCGTCTTGGCAATTAAATGGATTAATTCGCCTCACAAAAAATCCTTAATTCGCCTTAAAAAAATCTTAATTCGTCTTCACGGAAATCCCTAATTCGCCTTCAAGATGTTAACTAATTCGCCTTTAAGAGAAAAATAATTAATTCGCCTTTAAAACCAAATTAATTCGCCTTCAAAATGAATATTAATTCGCCTTCAAAGCCAAGGTTAATTCGCCTCTTGCAAAAACGAACTTCAACTTTTCTAAAACACTAAAAGACTTACTTTTTGACGTTTTTACTCAAAATTTTTTGTATAACTTACTTATCTAAGCCTATTAGAACCTTAAAAATACAAACTTTAAACTTTTTAACACAAAAATTTTCAAATCAAGATTTTGGACACAAAAGTACTTTTCGAACCAAAACTTATCAAAATGAAGATTTCTATGTTTTTCCATAGTTTTGCTTGTACAACTAGATAATACTAAGATAAAAGAAGGAGAAATTAGTAAACTTTATGGTTTTTAAAACCACAAAAAGGTAAAAACCTTTTGTAAGATTCGAACCGAAAGACGAGTAGAAAATAAGTAAAAACGCACATAAAAACAAACAATATCATCCTATGGCTCTGATACCAATTATAGAATATAAGTAATCTTTAAACACACTTATAAGTATGAAGAAATCTAGAGAGAGAAAGAGAGTGGAGGTTGCTTCTAGTGAGAGAAAGTAAAAGAGAATAATGTATAACTATGTGAATAATGAAACAACCAACACCCTTTCCATAGTATGGAAAGGGTTTATATATTTACATATAGGCTGGATATGGGCTTTATCTATGGGCTTTCCATGGGCTTTTCCTTAGCTAGCCTATATAGTTTCCAAATATCACTTAATGAGCTATCTAACGATATTTATGGAAGTTACCGATACTTTCGCATTCCTAACAATCTCCTCTAAGGGAGGTCACTCCATATTATAAAAACTTAAACCTAGCATACTATGCTTTGTCTTCAGTCTTGTGCTCGCAGATTTGTTTTCTTAACTTCATCTTGTGCATATGGCATAGTGATCTTTGACTTTAGGCTTGAGCTTGTTCTGATAGGCTTGACTTGTATGTGAACTTAAACTTCTTTGAGATCATCAACCAAGCATAAAATCTTATCATCATTTTGTGCTCTTGTCGCCGTCTTGTGCACTTGTGACTTTTGGACCAACATGCTCATACTGTTGTTGTTTTTTGGTCTTGAAAGCTTGAATAAGATATCTTTCTTGAAATTCTTTAACTATAAAACTTCCTCACTTCGAGAAAGACGTTCGGTATCAGAGTGACGAAAACTTCTTTGAAATTCTTTGACTTTAATACTTCGTCACTTCAAGAAAGACGTACGGTATCAGAGTAGCGGAAGACTTGAAACATGTACTTGAGCTTTCATGATGTCTTTAATTTTGTCGGTCAAGTATGAGCATGTGGCTTTGAATCTTGACTTGTCTTGATCCAATAGCTGCGACCATCGAGATTACTTGCATGAAAGGGTTAGTGATAATCAACATGTATGGATGAAAGCAGATTTGTCACTTCATCGAATACGGTTGTAATAACCACGGTTCCTCGTTAATCAATATAAATACTGCCTGTGATCAGGTAGAATTCTGAAGAATCTCCTTGATAGGGTTTCGTAGCTGTACTAGCCGTTCTTATTACCGGAGCGTCTCAAAGCAGATAACACGGTAATAGTGAACCGGTAAGTTACTATCTTCCCGATTAAGCCATCAATTCGTGTTCAGCTTTCCTATGTACAGGTTCCCTTATGAGGCTTCTCATGGACATAAGATTGAAAATTGATTTAGGAAAATCAGTCGGTGTATCAAGATGCAAATGGTTTTTATGACACACCAATAGTTTTATCTTTTTCAATATTCATCCGTCAATTTATAAGCTAGACCGAATCGATATCCAGTATCACAAGTTTGATCCATATAGGATCTCACAAGTCACCTACCGCGGAGCTTGTTTAATGTTGGCTCTGGAAGGATTTCCATCGTCATTGTGAGTACTTTATTCACATATTCACAAGATTAATAATTATGAAAGAATGACCTGAAATGTAGTAGAACAAGATATAACGAAGTCATATTGTCTATGTAAGTAGTCTGAGGTCTTCTCCGTATACTCTTCTACCAACGAACTTCTTTAGATTCTACATTAAACTTCTTTGAAAGAGTTGCTTATCGATATCCTGGATCATAACACGAGCCCTTTGTTTGTCTAATCTACTCCATTTCCTCTTTGGCAGGTATTCCATCCTTATTCTCGAAGCAATATCATAAAGAGTAGTCCAAACATCATTGAGCGCACCATCACTGAATTTATAGAGTTCATCAGTACGCATCAATCTGTTTATGTTGTTCTAGTCCTTGTATATCACTCCTTGAGGGTCTGAATATGCAGTGTAAGTGGTTCTGTTCCTGATATTCGACCTGAATGTGTCTGATTTGGTGAGGTTGAGCTTCTTTTGGTAACTTTCGACACCTAATTGAAGATCTTCCACCCGCTTTTGAATGACAATATGTCTGGTGTACATACGTAATGCCACATTCAAGTCATAACGTTTGTCTACTGTGAGATTGGTCAGCCTCTGTTAAACAAGTAGGAGTAACATGTCCTCGATGTCTTGTAGGCGAAGTCGTGGGAAATCACCATCTTTAAACGTGTATAGCTGCTGATCCTCTCTACGAACTTCAATCTCGTCCAAATGATCGTAGTCATACCACTACATAATCTTAAGGCTTGTAACTACAATAATTCATTTTCTGGAGTAGACATCCTTCGTTGAGTCCCTATTGCTTGCAAATTCGTAGAATCGTTGACATTTGACACCCCAGTGTGAAGTACCATAGTAGGCATGTTTGTCATATACCACCTTTATGGGACTCCATAGATTGGGAACCATGTATTCAATCCATTTGATCTCATAAGTAGTAGCCTTTGTCTTTGTAACAAAAGTTGAGTAAGGTCTGCTTAAACTTCTACCTTTAAGATATTACAGGTCGTTGTTGATGAAGTAATCCTGAGGGATAACTTGACGGCCTCGATGATCTGGAATCAACAGGAGAGGCTTACGGAGATTGAATGGGTATGGCTTGCCTTCAGGGTTATGTCAGTCGAGTCGTTCAGTTGTAGCCTTGGAACATTTTTCAAAATGATACTCTAATTCTGTAAGGCTCTTATAGGTGCCTTTGAGTAGGTTGAATGCCGGTCCAACCAGAAGTTCTTAAGCCAGATTAGGAATGTTAAGCCGATTCATGACAAATGAAGAGAAGTCTATTGGAGTATCTATGAGCTCATCAAATGAAGTAGGAGGTTTTTCTACACGAGCAGTGACACTAATCCAGGTTTGATGTGGTCGAAAGTCAACATGTTGTCTCTTATTCCAATCAGGATCAGGAGTCGGAGGTCGCTCGGGTTTCTTGAACCAGTCATTCTTGGAAGCAGCCTCATTATCAGGTTGTTCATCATTGTTACCCGTGTCAAACTCTTGATTCTGTTGCACTCTGGAGTCATCAACTGTATGACTTGGCTCCTCTGCATGGGCAGACTTGCCATATGACTTATGATAAGAGCGGGAGGTACCTTTAGAAGAGATTGTTAACTTAGACTCCTTGGACTTTGGATCCCTAGATGATTCATCATCTTTACTCGACTTCATTCTTTTCGTCCCTCGGTCTGATTCAGCATCTTTACTCGACTATATTTTGTAGACATAATCTTGTGAGCTCACCAATTATTTCGATAGTTGACCATTTTTATCATGCTTTTCAGGTGACATTCTTAAAGTGGAAACTTAGCGCATTTGCATATGGACTTTTTAAAGATGTCTACTTTCTTCCAAGTTGTTGTCTTTTGGGTCATCCATGTTCGGAAGAAAATTAACTATGTTGTCTTTGTACTTTTAAACTCGTACTTGGAAATGTTGTAATTCGGATAACTTTCTTTTATCTTAATTCATGTATGGTGTTTTATCTATCATCTTGTGTGATGTTTATTAATATGTTACACCTCGCGTTTCCTCCTTGGTGGGGTGTGACAAATTGGTAATCAGAGCCTAAGGTTATAGAGAACGTCAGTTTTTTAAAATAAAAATCTAAACTATAACCAAAATGATTTTCTTTTCTAAAAAACACCGAACATGAAACGAGTCGACTAGTCCTAGTGGTTGCATCATTAGAACTCAATTAGATATAACTTGATCAACTATGTCTAATTTAGCGGGTATCATGCAACACTGGGTATAGTCATTATTCTAAATGAGTTTAAAAACCAACTTTCCACTTTAGTCACTGAAAAGCATACTAGGAATTTTGTGCACCGTGCAATGCATACTTTTAGATGTCCACTATTTGATTTTAGTACATCATGCTTATTTTGATTAATCCATTCATGTTCTGAGTTTGCTTTCATATCGGTTACTGTCGTTATAGTGTCACAATATCCCTAAGCACCTTGTTATTAAGGATACCGTTATAGTCACATCACATTTCATATATCGTTTTCGCACGCCAATGATTCCGCGAGCAAGTCGCGACGCACACATAAATACTTTTCATACCTTTACCCCGCATAAGACCTTGAGAAGGACTCGTTGATAGATTCCGAGTAAGAACTCAAGGCGAGAAACAAGTGAACTATATATGCACGACATGTAGAGACGTTCGTTCTTTCGCTATTAGAAATTTCGTCTATTCCGATCACGCCTTCGTTTTATTTTGTCACGTTATTAAGCCAATTGTTTTGGCTTCTAATGTAAGCATTCTTTGCTTGTTCGACAAATCCGTGTTCAGTAATTCAAGATTTTATTTCTGAGCGACCTCAAAGTTGAGTCAATTTTTCAAAAACATTAGGCCTTTTACCAACTTATACCTTGATTTCATGGCAGTTCTTATAACAATCCATTATTTCAGGTTATTTCCCGACTCAATTAATTCCATTATTTATTTTTAGAGTTTTACGCGTTCGCTTTTAATTATTATCTAATAGTTAAATCGCGTAAACTAAAAATCAACGTTCAACTTAAACGGACACCAAACAAATAAAAGTTTACATCAAGCAAGTGTTATATGATTATTAAGAGTATAATTTATAACTTTTCATAATTTATTTTTATTGGTTACGTAAAACGTTTACATTTCGCAATAAAATACATTTAGGCATACCCGAAAGCACCTATACCTACCTATACTCAAACAAATACCCACCAATATACCCAATATATAAAAATTAACTCATTTATCAATTTATAAAGCCATAGGGCCAGATGTGTGTGTATGTACACACTTGAGAAATTAAATCAATTCACTAGTTACTTCCATAACCCCACCAATAGTACACCATTGGACCACTTCACTAGAAATTGTCTTATCTTTGTACCCTAGAACCCACCCCATTCATCCCATTTTCTTGATAGGAGGAGAGGTGTGTATAATTTCTTACATGTTGTACCCAAAACCATCCTCACCCATGGTTTATGTTAAGGTTGTTTCCTACAAGTAGAAAGTCTTAGGACATATTAACACATACACATTTCCTTATCAAGCAAACAAGCATAATTCTCTCTCAAAAACCAACCCAACCCACGGCTCAATTTATTTAGCTAGGGTTTCCATTCAAAATTCATCTTACAATTATTCCAAGCATTCAAGCATTGATTCTAAGCATATCTAAGGTCATTCAAGTGTATTGGAAGCATTAGGTTGGTGATTTATCAAGAATCATACAAGAAACTAATTAGGGTTTGATCTTGCGATTGATTCTTTAGGTTTAAGCTTAAGTAAAATCTCGTGTTCTTCCATCCTCTACATTCCCATAAGGTCTATTTAAAGTTTAAACATTCCATTCATTCATTAAATTATGTACATGCTTGCTTATATATGTTAATCACCACCTAGCTTATTTTCATGAAACTATGAGATATTACAAGGACATTATAATTCGAATTTATTTTTAAATATGATGGAATAACACTTAAAATGGAAGTACACATTATATATAAATGTTAAATAATTTATGTGGTTAGTTTATGAATTATTTTGTGTTGAAAGTGTAGAATTCTAGTAATCTTATGATCAAACCAAGAACAAGAGTGAGATGTGGGTTGTGATGTTAGAGAGAGATTGGATGGAAAAATGGATGAATTGTATAAAGATGGAATATGGAAAAATGGAACAACCAACCCCTCTCCAAGGCTAGGAGAGGGCTTGTTCGCCTCAAAATATTGAGTCGAACATGAAGTTCGTTCATTATGTATTTAAGTCTCGATCAATCAATTAGTTAACGTTGTAATAGGAAATATTGGGAATCGGGCTCGATAGTTAATCTAATATTGTATATGTTTCGGGTTTAATCCCAAGCAAAACCCGAGCCCGGGTCCTAGTTAAATATCCCGTAAAAGTATTTTTATAAAAGTTATTTTATAAAAATCTCACTGTTTCAGATCTGATAAAGTAATGGGAAATATTTTATAAAGATAGTACTTTTCATGAGGAATCCAAGCATGTAAGAAACTCGAAAAATGAATTTAAAATGAAGGTGATACGTTATTTACAAGTTTCAGTTCAAAAGTATTTTTATAAAAATATGTTACTATTCATGATAGTAAACTGATGGAGATTAATTTTCCTAAATAGAGCTTTTAATTACGAAGACGCTGACATAGGAATCACGAAAAACCGAATTAAAACGAACGAGATACAAGTAAAATACGATTTCAATAATTAAAGTTATAAAAAGTATTTTATAAACTTTCACCTATTGTTACTGTTCATAACAGTATTTAACCATATAATAATTATAATATTTTGATAGATTTTCTTAATACGAAACCGTGGACATAAGAAACACATAAAATGGAGTTAAAACGATAAAGATACGAGGTTTGTAAAACCTTGTGCACTATTTTTAGTTTTATAAATTATTTTATAAAACAATTAAATTAATTATATAATATCATTACATAATCAATAAAAATATTAAATCATATATTTTTAATAAAAAATACATTAGTAAACAAAAATGATATTTTTCTGTACGGATACAATTACATGTACCTTTATTTAACAAAGTACGGTTTAATTAATATTTCAACTTTTTAAAGTTTAACAAAAACTATTAGGTGGTGGTGTGACTATATAACATGTGATATTTTATTTATATAAAATACATTATGCTCATATGACCTACAATTAATTAGGTTGCATTTGGATTGCCGAGACGATTTACATATTTGATTTAGATAATCAAATCATTCACTTACGGTGAGTTCATAGCCCTATTTTTACACCATTACAATGATTTACAACATTTGGGTTAGAAACATGCATTGTTTTATTGGACGCAAGTACACTTTTATACAAATTATGAGATTGCGTAAGTAGCTATAACCCACTATACCCATGAATCATGAACTGTTAATTACTAGATTGTAAGCGCGAATGTTATGAATAGATCTATTTAGGATTGACATCCCAGTTAGGGTGAGTAGCGCTCACTAGTTTCGAATGTACTGAAACAACAAATGTTTACCATGTCGGAACAATTTGGATGTTACGGGTTGAACATCTACACGGGCACATATTTGCTACATATTATGATGTAAGGGGGGGGTGGGGGCCTACAGGGTCATGAGCTTAGTGCATTTCGGAATTACTTTTGTGATATTGTATTCGTTACTTTATTCATACATTAGAAAATCTTGCGGTCCTACTTTTACATTTATTAAACCTGTGAATCACCAACTTTATGTTGACGTTTAATGTATGTTTTTCTTAGGGCAATAAGGTACAAGAACAAGGGATACATTGGGGTCAAACATTTTGGATAATTTTGCCATGAAGAGTTTTAATGCATATACATTTTGAGTATTTGTTATGTATTAAAGTTTTTACATTTTCATGGGTGATCTATTTATGCTTTGAGATTCTATAAACAAACAATGTTATTTAATCCAAAGTTCAGCTTTTTTAATGACTCATATAGAGGTCGTTCTTATATCTTGTGCTGTTGATCTTTGAAGTAACACTCTCTGACCCTTATTCCGCTGCAACCCATTTTGGGGGTGTTACAGATTGGTATCAGAGCTAAGGTTGTAGAGAACCAGGTCAAATATTTTACTTAGACTATAACCATTTTTAAACATTGCAGATACAAAAGTTTTCACGGACCATTCTTACACTATTGAGTTGCATTTGTTGGTTACACTGATATGCTTTATGATCTTATACATGTTTAATATTATACTATGTATATACTAATTTTGAACTCATTATAATATACTTATATAAGTTTATTTTGTTGTTATAGCAATCATGTCTTCATCCACTGTCACCTACATATCTGTCTACACTGATTTTGAGCCAGGGAGAGTCTTTTGGGGAGCTGACGAGGAGCCATATGATGGAGGCCCTCCATTAGTCATCATATACGGATATGATGGACTCCCCATGCAGCCGGTAGCTCTACCATCTCCTGACTATGTGCTCGGACCTGAGCACCCACCATCTCCTGATTACGTGCCGGGTCCTGAGCACCCACCTTCACCTGTTGATGTACCATATGTACCGGAGCCTAAGTACCCCGAGTACTTAGCACCATCCGATGCTGAGGCACCCTTGGAGGACCAGCCTCTACCTGCTGATGCCTCACCTACTGCCTTATCACGAGGCTACGTGGCCGACTCTGATCCGAATAGGGATCCGAAGGAGGACCCCGAGGAGGATCATACTGACTATCCTACTGATGAAGGGGATGGTGATGATGAGCCCTCTGACGATGATGATGATGATACTGATGATGAGGATGAGGAGCCCTTTAAGGATGAGGATGATGAGGAGGAGGAGGAGCACCTAGCTCTGGCCGAACTCTTTGCCTATACTATTGTTGTCCTATTCGCTCAGTGGGGATCGAGGCATTTGTGATCTGATGAGTCTGCCACCTTACACCTAGATCACCTCATCTAAGTTTCCCTTTGCTCAGACAGTCTCCATTGGGCACGAAAGTCTGTCAGACTGAGGCAGTATGTCAGCATCTATGGAGGCACGCATTGCTGAGCATGCTGCCGCACCTACACCACCACTACCTGTAGCAGCTCTGCCATTACCTCTACCATCACCACTCACTACTAGCCCTACTGATGCAAGGGCACCATTGGGCTATAGGGCAGCTGGGATTTGGATGAGAGCTGCATCACCACCCTTATTACTTCCATCTACTTCCTATAAGACTAATATTCCTGAGGCTGAGATGTCGCCTCGGAAGAGAGCTTGCCTTACTACTCCCGCTCCCAGACTCGAGATCGGGGAGAGTTCAGCAGCTGGTGCTACGAGACAGCCACGAGACAGGGTTATGGAGACGGGTTATGGGATTACCGATACTTGGGATGAGATCGTTGAGGCCATGCTGGAGGTAGCACCGACCACCTTGGAGGGGGTCAACCAGAGAGTGACAAAGCTTGCTACTACTGTTAGGCAGGAGAATAAGGAGTTCCAGGTGCGACTCGAGGATGCACAGGATGGCCGAGCTTATTTGAGAGCCCGAGTCAACATACTATTCAGAGATAGGCCATATCACCGCCATACAGCTATGATTTTGGATAGAGAGGCGATGTATGCTTGTATAACATGGACTAGTTCTGAGGACAAGAGTGCAGCCAATAAAGGGCCCATGTTAGGACATAGGGCATAGGTTACCACATGATTGCTCAGACTCATCACTTCTGAATCAGTTGGACTTACTGCGCTTGGACGTATTAAGACATAGAGGCTAGAGATCCTGTGCCCCATGCATGAGACAGTTGAGGCTGAGCATGTGTATCATGTATTCATTGGTGCTATCCTTATAGCTATTAAGGTTTTATGGGGTACTCCCAGCTAGTAGGCTGTAGGGACTTTTGTTTTATCTTTTTAGCTATCATTGTGTGGCATGTTAAGTATTAATGGGTGAATCGCCAGCTGCATTTGCCTTTGGACCATTATTTTTCATTTTTGTATCTCTTTATATGATCATGTTGTAATCAGGACTTTCATGTATGTTAACGATGTTTTAGTAGGATGTTGTTTATTTATGTCATTCGTGATTTCACCTTTAGTTGTATATTTCATGTGGGTCTGTGATCTTATTTTATTTATTATGCTATGTCATTTGCGTTTATGTTTGTATGAAATCTGAAGTGTAGGTATATTTTCTTGTGATTTTTGAAGGAATATTCGCACCCAAAAGAAGAATCCATCAAGGCATCACCAGCCACAAAACCACACACCTCCACACTAAAATAAATCTATACACCGGTATGCTCAACTCAGGGAACTAATAGAGCGAGGCGTTGCTGCTATGTTAGCAAAATGTGATGCTGACAGGAGCAAGAATGGAGATGATAGCCATGATTCAGGAACTGGCGAGAGAAGACAAGTGTCTAATGTTCGAGAGTGCACTTACACTGATTTCCTAAAGTGTCAGCCTATGAATTTCAAAGGCACTGAAGGGGTTGTCAGACTGACCCAATGGCTAAAGAAGATGGAATCTGTTTTCCACATCAGCAACTGCACTATTGAATGCCAGGTCAAATTTGCAACCTGTACTCTTTAAGGAAATGCCTTAACATGGTGGAACTCCCACGTTCAGGCTGTCAGACATGATACTGCATATGCAATGCCATGGAAGACTTTAAAGAAAATGATAACCGATAAATACTGCCCGAGGAGTGAGATCAAAAAGTTAGAAACTGAAATGTAGAACTTAAAGGTAAAAGGAACTGATGTGATGAGTTACAACCAACGTTTTTAAGAGTTGGTGTTGATGTGTGATAGAATGTTTCTCGAGGAATCAGATGTGGTTGAAAACTATGTCAGTGGTCTTCCTAACATGATTCATAGGAGTGTAAAGGCATCAAAGCCCAAGACGATGCAGGTGGCAATTGAGTTTGCCACTGAAATGATGAATAAAAAGATCCTCACTATTGCTGAACGTCAGGCTAAAAACAAAAGAAAGTTTGACGACACTTCAAGAAACAACCAAAACCAACAACAGTCGTTCAAAAGAAACAATGTGGCACGAGCTTATACTATTGGGCCTGGTGAGAAGAAAAACCGTAAGGAGGTGATAAACCTTTGTGCCCCAAAAGACTATCACCAGGCACGGACAATGTGCTCCTAAATGCACCAATCTACAAGAGGAGTGGCCCATCTCGGCCGTGACTGTAAAATAGGCCTGTGCTGTGCAAACAAACAACCAAAGAGGACAATGGACAAACCAAGAGTTCTGAATTGATTTGAGTGTGGAGCTCTGGGTCATTTTCCGGAGGTTTGACCCAAGTTAAGAATGGGAAATAAGGGAAATCGGGCTGGATAATGGGATTGTTGTAGTAGAGCTTTATGTTATGGGTCTGCTGGAACCAAACCAAAACTCTAATGTTGTCACGGGTACGTTCCTCCTAATAACGTTAATGCTTTGATTTTATTTGATATGGTGCGATTGAGTTCGTATCTACTGCATTTAGTTCTTTGATTGATATCATCCCAACTACATTAGACCATGGTTATGATGTCGAGTTAGCTAACAATAGAATAATTTGGGTTTATACACTTATACGGGGTTGTACTTTTAATTTTCTAAATCATCCATTCAACATCGACTTAATGCCCGTAGAGATGGGTAGTTTTGATGTTCATAACGGTTGGACTGGTTAAACTAAATATACTTGGCCGTAATACGTTTGCGTGAGAAACGCGTTTGTGTTCCTTTGGTAGACAAAATTTTTAATTTTAATGGTGAACAGAAGCAACAGCGGACCGAGTCACGATTAAACATCATCTAGTGCACCAAAACACAAAAGTATTTACTGAAGAGATGTCCTATCTTTTTGGCACATGTCACACTGATAGAAAAAGGAGGAAGACAAGTGAAGAGAAGCGATGAGGTCGTGACCAATAGTTTCAAGTCTTTCCTGAGGTAATTTCCCGAGGGACTTGCGGGTATTCACCAAACCCGCCAAGTGAATTTCAAATCGATTTGATACTGGTGCTACAACCTGTGGCACCGTGAACCTTATCGATTAGCTCCGTTCGAGATGAAGGAATTATCGGACCAACTGAAAGAACTTTTCGACAAAGGCTTTATAAGACCTAGTTCCTCACCTTGGGAGCTCCGGTCTTGTTTATCAAGAAGAAGGATGGATCATTCCGGATGTGCATTGATTACCGGGAATTAAATAAGCTGATGGTGAAGAACCGTTATCCGCTTCTAAGGATTGATGATTTGTTCGATCAACTACAAGGTTCGAGTGTCTACTCGAAGATCGACCTGAGATCGGGTTATCATCAGCTAAGGGTTCATGAAGGAGACATTCCAAAGACCGCATTCAGAACTCGATATGGACATTATGAATTTTAAGTTATGCCGTTTGGTTTGACTAACACACCTGCTGTATTTATGGACCTCATGAATCGGGTGTGCAAACCATATTTGGATAAATTTGTGATTGTCTTTATTTACGATATTTTGATTTACTCAAAGAGCAAGCAGGAGCATGAAAAACATCTCAAGCTAATCTTGGAGTTGCTTAAGAAGGAGTAGTTGTATGCTAAATTCTCTAAATGCAAATTTTGGATTCCTAAAGTATATTTCCTTGGTCACGTGATTGACAATCAGGGTATTCACGTGGATCCCTCCAAGATCGAATCCATTAAAGATTGGGCATCTCATAAGACTGCAATGGAGATTCGCTAATTTTTAGGCCTTTCCGGTTACTACTGAAGATTCATTAAAGGATTCTCAAAAATAGCCAAGCCAATGACCAAGCTTACTCAAAAGAAGGTCAAGTTTGATTGGAGTGACAAAGCATAAACAATTTTTCAATTGATAAAGCAGAAGTTGTGTAGTGCACCAATTATGGCTTTACCCAAAGGAAGTGAATACTTTATCGCTTACTGTGATGCTTCGATCAAAGGGTTGGGCGCTATGCTAATGCAAAGGGAAAAAGTGATTGCTTATGCATCACGACAACTGCAGATTCATGAGAAGAATTATACCACTCATGATTCGGAGTTAGGCGCAGTAGTGTTCGCTCTAAAGATCTTGAGGCACTATTTATACGGGACAAAGTATACCATGTTTACCGATCACAAAAGTTTACAACACATCCTTGATCAGAAGGTATTAAACATGAGACAACGTCGTTGGTTGGAATTGCTTAGTGATTACGATTGTGAAATTTGTTATCACTCAGGGAAAGCAAACGTATTGGCTGACGCTTTGAGCAGGAAAGAACGAAATAAGCCATTATGGGTTTGAGCCTTGGTTATGACTATTGGTTTGGATCTTCCCAAGCAGATTTTGGAGGCTCGGACTGAGGTAAGAAAACCAAAAAACCTCAAGTCTGAAGATGTGGGAGGTGTGCTGATTGAAAATTCGAAGGACCCAGAAAAGCCTAGGAAGGAGAAATTAGAACCGCGTACGGACGGAACATTGTGTTTTAATAACAGGAGTTGGTTGCCATGCTATGGTGACCTAAGGACTCCATTTATTCATGAGTCTCACTAGTCAAAATATTATGTTCATTCGGGTTCCAATAAAATGTACCAAGACATGAAACAATTATAGTGGTGGCCTAACATGAAAGCCGACATTTCCACCTACGTTAGCAAGTGTTTGACATGTTTAAAAGTCAAAGCTATACACCAAAAACCATCTGGCTTATTGGTACAACCAGAGATTCCTCAATGGAAGTGGGACAATATCACCATGGATTTTGTCACCAAGCTCCGAAAGACGCAAGGGGGAAACGATACTATATGGGTAATTATAGACCGACTCACCAAGTCTGTATACTTTTTACCGATGAGGGAAACTGACCCTATGGATAAACTAGCGAGACTATACTTGAAAGAAGTAGTCACGAGACATGGAATACCAGTCTCAATCATTTGTGACTGTGAACCTAGGTTTGCGTCAAATTTTTGGAGGAAATTTTAGAAGGCTATGGGTACTCGGCTGGATATGAGTACGGCATACCATCCAGAGACTGATGGGCAAAGCGAAAGAACCATTCAGACATTAGAAGATATGTTACGCGCTTGTGTAATAGACTTTGGGAATAGTTGGGAAAGACACTTACCGCTGATCGAATTTTCGTACAACAATAGTTATCATGCTAGTATTAAAGCTACCCCATTCGAGGCACTTTATGGTCAGAAGTGTCGATCACCTATTTGTTGGGCCGAGGTCGGAGACGCTCAGCTCACCAGTCCAGAACTCATTCATAAGACAACCAAGAAGATTGTCCAAATCAAACAAAGAATTCAAGCCGCTCGTGATCGCCAGAAGTGTTACGCCGATGTGAGGCGTAAGCCTTTATAATTTCAAGTTGGTGACCTGGTTAAGTTAAAAGTATCACCTTGGAAAGGGGTCATACGTTTTGTCAAACGGGGGAAGTTGAACCCGAGATATAATGGACCTTTCAAAATGTTAGCCAAAGTGGGAACCGTTGCTTATAGACTTGAACTTCCTCAACAGTTAAGTAGGGTTCATAGCACGTTTCATGTATCCAATCTAAAGAAGTGTTTATCCGATGAGCCGTTGGCAGTCCCGTTGGATGAAATACGCATTGATGATAAACTCTGCTTCGTTTAAGAACCAGTGGAAATTACGGATCGTAAAGTCAAACGGTTAAAGCAAAGCTGTATCCCCATCATCAAAGTTCGATGGAACTCCAGGAGAGGTCCTGAGTTCACATGGGAACGTGAAGATCAGTTCCGGAAGAAGTATCCGTAACTCTTCACAAGAACCGCACCCTCGACAAGTGCCACATCTTGAGCCTTGCGGACAAGGCTCCGTTAATGGGGGAAGACTGTAACAATTCGTTATTTCAGGTTATTTCCAGACTCAATTAATTCCATTATTTATTTTTAGAGTTTTACGCGTTCGCTTTTAATTATTATCTTATAGTTAAATCGCGTAAACTAAAAATCAACGTTCAACGTAAACGGACACCAAACAAATAAAAGTTTACATCAAGCAAGTGTTATATGATTATTAAGAGTATAATTTATAAATTTTCATAATTTATTTTTATTGGTTACGTAAAACGTTTACGTTTCGCAATAAAATACATTTAGGCATACCCAGAAGCACCTATACCTACCTATACTCAAACAAATACCCACCAATATACCCAATATATAAAAATTAACTCATTTATCAATTTATAAAGCCATAGGGCCGGATGTGTGTGTATGTACACACTTGAGAAATTAAATCAATTCACTAGTTACTTCCATAACCCCACCAATAGTACACCATTGGACCACTTCACTAGAAATTGTCTTATCTTTGTACCCTAGAACCCACCCCATTCGTCCCATTTTCTTGATAGGAGGAGAGGTATGTATAATTTCTTACATGTTATACCCAAAACCATCCTCACCCATGGTTTATGTTAAGGTTGTTTCCTACAAGTAGCAAGTCTTAGGACATATTAACACATACACATTTCCTTATCAAGCAAACAAGCACAATTCTCTCTCAAAAACCAGCCCAACCCACGGCTCAATTTATTTAGCTAGGGTTTTCATTCAAAATTCATCCTACAATTATTCCAAGCATTCAAGCAATGATTCTAAGCATATCTAAGGTCATTCAAGTGTATTGGAAGCATTGGGTTGGTGATTTATCAATAATCATCCAAGAAACAATTCCAGGGGTTACGTTTGCGATTTTATTATTTTTGCCTGCATGCGTATTTGATTATACACTAATCGGTAGTAAGAGAACCGTTTTATACATCTTGATTGATGTTTTTTTAAATCCCCTAGCCAAAGTCCTCTGAAATAGCGTTTCTGAAATCTCAGTGATTCTTAGATTCGTTTGAGTTTTCAAGCTTAAGTAAAAGCTTGTGTTCTTCAATCCTCTACATTTCCTTAAGGTCTATTTAAAGTTTAAACATTCCATTCATTCATTAAATTATGAACATGCTTGCTTATATATGTTAATCACCACCTAGGTTATTTTCATGAAATTATGAGATATTACAAGGGACATTATAATTCGAATTTATTTATAAATATGGTGGAATAACACTTAAATTTGAAGTAACACAGTTATATATAAGTGTTAAATAATTTATGTGGTTAGTTTATGAATTATTTTGTGTTGAAAGTTTTAATTACAAAAGTTATGAACAAATGATTTTGAGGACACTTACTCATGAACAAGTATTATGGACCCGTTATAGAGGACTTAAGATATATCAAGTTATGTCATTTCATAAGTTAGAGGACTTGTAATGGTTTAATAAAATGAAAAGTATATAAATCAAGTATATAAAGATAATTATGTACAAACTTAATTACCTACTGTTGGAATTCGTCTAATAATGCATATATTTTAATTTTTATTTAATTAGTACTTATTACAAGGATCGTAAGCATATAAGGAACTTGAAAAACCGAGCTATAACGAAGAAGATATGACATTTTTAAGTTTACGATAATTAAATTGTATAAAAGTATTTTTATAAAAGTTATTTTATAAAAATCTCACTGTTTCAGATCTGATAAAGTAATGGGAAATATTTTATAAAGATAGTACTTTTCATGAGGAATCCAAACATGTAAGAAACTCGAAAAACGGATTTAAAATGAAGGTGATACGTTATTTACAAGTTTAAGTTAAAAAGTATTTTTATAAAAGTAAATTTATAAAAATATGTTACTGTTCACGATAGTAAACTGATGGGGATTAATTTTCCTAAATAGAGCTTTTAATTACGAAGACGTGGACATAGGAATCACTAAAAACCGAATTAAAACGAACGAGATACAATTAAAATACGATTTCAATAATTAAAGTTATAAAAAGTATTTTTATAAACTTTCACCTACTGTTACTGTTCATAACAGTATTTAACCATATAATAATTATAATATTTTGATAGATTTTCTTAATACAAAACCATGGACATAAGAAACGCATAAAATGGAGTTAAAACGATAAAGATACGAGGTTTATAAAACCTTGTGCACTATTTTTTACTTTTATAAATTATTTTATAAAACAATTAAATTAATTATATAATATCATTACATAATCAATAAAAATATTAAATCATATATTTTTAACAAAAAATACATTAGTAAACAAAAATGATATTTTTCTTTACGGATACAATTACATGTACCTTTATTTAACAAAGTACGGTTTAATTAATATTTCAAAATTTTAAAGTTTAACAAAAACTATTAGGTGGTGGCGTGACTATATAACATGTGATATTTTATTTATATAAAATACATTATGCTCATACGACCTACAATTAATTAGGTTGCATTCAGATTGCCGAGACGATTTGCATATTTGATTTGGATAATCAAATCATTCACTTACGGTGAGTTCATAGTCCCATTTTTACACCATTACAATGATTTACAACATTGGGATGAGAAACATGCATTGTTTTACGATTGAACGCAAGTACACTTTATACAAATTAAGAGTTTGCCTAAGTAGCTATAACCCACTATGCCCATGAATTATGAATTGTTAATTACTAGATTGTAAGCGCGAATGTTATGAATAGATCTATCTAGGATTGACATCCCCGTTAGGGTGAGTAGCGCTCACTAGTTTCGAATGTACTGAAACAACGAATGTTTACCATGTCGGAACAATTTGGATGTTACGGGTTGAACATCTACAAGGGCACATTATTTGCATACATATATGTTGTAGCCTCGGTGTCATGAGCTTAGTGCATTTCGTAATTACTTTTATGATATTGTATTCGTTACTTATCATACATTTGGAAATCTTGCGGTCCTACTTTATACATTTAACAAACATGTGAATTCACCAACTTTATGTTGACGTTTTAAAGCATATTTTTCTCAGGTCAATAAGGTACAAGAACAAGGATACATTAGGGGTCAAAATTTTGGGAATCATTTTGCATGGAGATTTAAATGCATTATATTTTGGAGAATTTGTTATGTATTAAAATCTTTACATTTTCATGGGTGAACAATTTAAGCTTCGGGCTTCTGTAGCAAACAAGTTTATTTAATCCAATTTATCATTTTCAAACGACTCATATAGAGGTCATTCTCATATATTATGCTGTTGATCTATGAAGTAACACTCTCTGACCCATATTCCGATGCTACCCATTTTGGGGGTGTTACAATTCTTGTTTGATGAGTTGTGAAATTAGGCTTCAAGTTGCTACATGGCTTAAGACCTTTGAAGAATTCACTCGAGGATGGGTGAGGCTTGGATGTGTGGATGTGGATACTCAAACGACATGGATAAAACGTGACTATAGAGAGACTAGGGCTGAAAGCAGAAATGCGCGGTGTTTTGTCCTTACCCTACCTAACTCTTTTCTAGTTTAGTTGTTGGCAGATACACCAATGAGGGTGTACTAGTGTAGCTTACCCGCACGGTTAATTTCATGCTCTTCCAGATTACTGGTTGTTTCATTCTTTTGATATAATAAACTATTTGAATCGGTTGTGGAGATCAAGTGTCAAATTTTGAGTGATACTATTATCATTATCTTTTGAAGAGATTTTTGAAAAATGTTAGCTGATCATTTAAATTCTATTTATATAACGAACAAAACGGTAAACTTTTAAAATGCTTAACTAAATAATTGTCTATTGATCAATTTTATTGGCAACCAATTTAATATATATTTTTAGAAAATTTGAAACCATATTTATTAAATATTATTTAATTGTGAGATAAAATATGTATATTTATTATGGATTGAGATCCTCTAAAGTTGAGATCAACATGACCCATCATGTTGTCTCACAACTAAAACAGCGGGACCTACAGAATAAGGGACCCACTATTTTGTATATGAGAGAACATGACCGGTCATGTTGATTTTAACTTGAGAGGATCTCAATCCATTTATTATATATATAACTTGCTTGTCACCTAAATATGTATACCATAAATTTTGGTTAAATAAGACGTAGTTGATTTAAATTTGTATAGTACGTCTGTCTTTGTTTGATTATTCTTCTAAACATTTCATTCAAAAGTGTCGTATTCGACCATAATTGAGTTGATTTTTTTTAAAAACATGTTCGTTTTTTAATTATATACATGTAATATATAAACTGTTTGAAGGATCGGTTCACCAAGTTTCTAATAATGTGAATTTTTGTGTTAAATTATAGAATTATGGCGGGAAGAAGCACATGTAACAACACTGCCAACAACACCAATCCTCCCAATGAAACATCAGATGAAGTAACCCAACAACTTAACACCGCATTGCCGAATCTGCTAACCCAACTCGTTCAAGCCATCAAAGGAAACCAAGCAAATCAAAGAGATGTCGCCCAAATTTGCAGTATCAAGACATTCAGGGCTCCTGGTGCCAAGGAATTTTTTGGCACATAAGGTGCAGTTGGTTTACTAACTTGGTTTGAAAACTTTAAGTCTGTGCTCCATATTACTAAGTGCCTCGCAGAGAGCCAAGTCGAATTCGCGTCTAGTATGCTGCAAGGTCGTGCCTTAATGTTACAAGATATCAAAACACCTTATTCGGGGGGTCTTGGTTGATCAAACCATAGAAGATGAACCATGATTGTAGTGAGAGAAAGTAGAGAGAGAAAGGGAATGAACTATATGTTTTATTTAGATAAGAATAAAGTTTACACAAAATGATTCAACCAACCCCTCATGGAGAGTCATGAGGGGTATTTATAGCCTAACACAAAGCTAACTAAACCTTGTTTACAATAATAGTCCCTACGTGTAGCAAATAGTTTATAGCTAGTCTAATTCACGTGTAAGACGTCAGCTTCACTAAAATAGTAGGCTAACAATCTCCCTCTAAGATGGTGTCATACGTGAATTGGTTACAATGTTTCCTACAAGCAAAAATAAAGTAAAATGATAAGAATGAAGTCTAGTATTCCTTGAGATAGTCTTCAATGATCTTGATCTACTTGAATACTCCTACTTTATTTCTTCAGCTTGCAGACGAACACATTGTAAACATGCTGCTGAGGATGACTTAGAAGTTTTCTCTACCAATGATCTCGGTCTTGATTGGATTTATGCTCATAACTTCCTGACACGACTTCAAAAGCTTTCTTCATACGCTTCTGGTCATCTCGAAGTTTCTGAATTAGCTGCATGCCTTGAAAAAGCTTCATTTTCTAACACTTTTGGTCACGACGAAGTCTTTTGAATCTGCTTCTCATTTGTCATCCTTGAATTTTTCTCATCTGAATACTTCGGCTTTGATGTGAATTATGCTATGAACTTCTTGTGCAGTATCTAGTTTAGTTTTTACTTCCTCACAACTAGTAGGCTCTTATTCTTAACTCCCTCCTAAACAGACATCCTTGAGACTAATAAGAATTAGTGCACTCATCTTGAGTCATAAAATCTCCTCCAGCTCGGCTCAAAGACCTTTCTCATGTTGGAAAATCTGTAGGGAAGGAATGATATCAACATCGACTCACTTAGGAAGCATTCCAGTCCCGAAGTACACACTTTATCCTGGAAATGCACTTTTCTCCCTCCAGGAACGTGCAGATATAAATTGCTACACCAAAGTCAATTAAGTCCCGAGTGTGCGCAATTTATCCCTCTATGTATTCGAAATGGTAACATCAAAACAGTAACATAAAAAATCAACTAAGTACCGGATGTACACATTTCTCCCTCCAGGATGATGACTAATTGAGGAATCATCCTACACATGTGTACATCGTATGCCAACTAAAACTGCTTACTTAGCATCGTAACTTGTGATTACATAAGCAATACTTTGTGAGAAGATGTCAAAAAAGAAAGAAAAAAAACTCTCTTTACAAATCTCTCTTGATCAACCCGATCTAAATCCCCTTATCTATTCTGTAAGCTAATACTGATGGCCACTGATGGAGACAACCCGATGAAAGAAACCCGAGAATAAAGCAAAAATCCCCTATTTGTGACTTAATCCTTGTACTATCCGTGTGACGAAGAACGGTGCAGAGGGAAATCTCTATGTACCATATACCCGCACCAAAGTATACAAAAAATACAACACCTCTTGAAATCTCCTCAACTATGTGAGACACTAAGTACTACAATGTAACTCCTTAAAGTGATAGCTATAACCCGTGTGTACTACAATGTAACTCTTTACATCAGGTATAACTAGATAAATCAAGTCTTCATCACAAACCGTATATGCCCGAACAAGTCATCTTTGTTGTAGACAAAAACAAAGAAGAAATAAGTACACTCCCCGTGAAATATTACTTTAATCCCAAATAAGTCACATCGTACAAAAACCCCTAGTCATTAAATTCAGTAATAGCCATTAAGAGTGAAGGTGAATTCTGATAAGGATCGTTTTTAGAGTAATGTATTCTGATTGTTGTGTTGTTGTTCATGATTTTTGATGTGTTATGATCGTTAATGGATATCGGCTCAAAAAATATACCATAAGAACGGCCGTCCAAGTAATAAAACCCGGTCACATAGACATTACCCGACATAATATTATTTTAAAACTCGGCCCAACCCGCTAACGCAAGCCCAAAATAGATAAACCATTAGCATTTTCGGGGTCAACATAACTCAACCCATAATGCAAACCGTAACCACAGTCCAGCCAATGTGACCCAACCAAAATTCATCACAAACTATTTGTACTAGGCCCAATCCCCTTTTTGATTAAACCCGGTCGGCCCAACATCAATAAAACATAGCCCAACTCCAAATTAGTAACAATTACAACCGATTCCATACCACTCAGTTTTGGCCCAAACAATTTTATACAACCCGGCCTGCCAATGGACCTTACCCGATCCATATGAAAAATTAGGGATATAAATCTATTAACTCCCTAATCTCACTCCACAAATAATAACCTAACCCTAAAATAACAATACGCCACCATCCTTATTACTCCACATCAAATGCAGATAAAAACAAAAAAATCAAATCCCATCAAAACTAAATCATCAACAATGGAAGTCTTCAAGCATATTAAACGATAGAAAACACAGCCACAATGGCGCCTCTTTCTCTTTTGTTTCTCAACTTCGAATGATAAACCACAAACCCTTTTAATTACATCGAATGCACGAAGAACACGAGAAGGAAAACTTCAAGATCTTACAATAGGTCTCGGGTAGGTATAATTTCGTTTGAGTGAGTCAATCGAAACAAAGAATTGACTATAACATATTTTTTATAAGTCATCTTTGATCTCGAAAATTGAAAGGGGTTTTATAACTCTACATAGATCGATGATGATTGATGTTCAATTAAAAAAATCTTAAAGATTTGAGAAAAAATTAAACAATCTGAGATCTAGTTTGATTTAATTTCAGTTGAGGTTGTTGTCGAAGATATTGGAGGATGGGATAGGATTTGTGAAATTGGATTCGTTATTGGTTTGAGGCTGTGACAATGGGTGATATGATTAGATTTGGATTTGATTGTTGATGGGTTATGTTATGACGATAGGATCTAGTTGATTTTGTTAGATTTGTGAGATGATGCCAGTTAAAGTTGTTGTAGTTGATTGTTGGCTGATTGTTTTTGAGGCAGTGGTTGTTTGTATAAGTCAAGTCGAGTCTGTCTTCTTCTCCTTCATTTCTGTTGACCAAGACTCACTTGAGTTGACCCGAGTCAACTCGGTAAATACCGAGTTGACTCGGTCTGGGTTAGGGTTTTAACTCGCCTTGACCTATGAGGGTGTTGTTAACTCGCCTCCCAAAGAGGTGTTAATTCGCCTCCTTGTACTTGTTTCCTTAACTTTTTGCAAAAAACAAAAAAAACTGTCATAGACAGCTAAAAAATTGGATCTGAGACCCTTTTCTTGTTTCAAACTGTGTACAAGCATGAACAACCAAGAATTAGCTCGAAAATAAGCTGTTAAACCAGAAAAGCAGTTTAACCAGGCAAACAGACCCACAAAATAAGCCAAGAACAGTAACCTTGAAATAAGCTTGAACAGACCAACCCAATAAGCTTATAAAAGCTGTAATAAGCTGTGACAGAAATCGCTAAGCTGTTGATAATTTTAGGGAAAAATAAAGAGACCCAAAAAACCTTATCAAAAAGACTCGAAATAAGCTGTAAAAATGAAATAACCAGATCTGACTTTTTGTGTGTTTTGGAAAATAAAGTGACAAAAAAAACTCAACAAAGGATTGGAGATATTCAGATACAACACAGATTCTCATCACAACACAAAACGAACAAACATGTGGCTTTTTTCAAAAAATAAGCTCACGACAATAAGCTATAATAAGCTCATAATAAGCTGTTACAGCCACGAACACAAAACACAACCTGATGCTCGTGATACCACTTGTTGCACTAGTGATTCACCTATTCGAGGGGTCTTGGTTGATCAAAATAAACAAGATGGAACATTGTTAGTTTCTAGTGAGAGAAAGTAGAGAGAGGGGTGAGATGAACACAAAAAGAAAAAAATTAGATTGAAAGAAAAGAGAAAAATACAAGTAAACATCCACACCCTCCATGGATAGTCATGGGGGTATTTATAGCCTATTACAAAGCTAACTATCCTACTGGTACATAATTAGTCCCTGTGTTTAGCAGTTGGTCTATAGCTAGTCCAATTCACGTGTAAGACGCCAGCTTTACTAAATAGTAAGGCTAACACTTAACATGGTGGAATACCATTGTTCAAACTCGAGGACGGGCAACTGCTATAGCCCAACCTTGGGATGATTTTAAAAAGTTGATGATGGAAGAATATTGTCCTAATGATGAAGTTTAGAAGTTGGAATCAAAATTTTAGACCCACAAGATGGTTGGGTCAGATATTGACGGGTATACGGCAAGATTTCATGAGTTAGCAAGGTTGGTGCCACACATGGTTACCCTTGAGAGCCAACGTGTCAATCGCTACATTCGGGGTTTAGCTCCTGAGATCAAGGCACATGTCACTTCATCCAAACCTGCTATAATACAGGGTGCTGTGAGTATGGCCAACCGTTTGACCACCGATGGTATCAAGGATAGACTTTCAAGAAGAAGGAAAATGCTGGAAATAAAAAGAGGTCGAATGATCAGAACAGGAACCGAGAAAGGGATGATAAGAACAAGAGACAAAGAACTGGTAAAAACTTTGCTCTGACTTCTCCGGAGCAAGGACAAGGGAAATGTTAATATGCTGGTCAACATCCAAAGTGTGCAAAATGCAACTTTCTTCATTCTGGTAACTGCCATGTGTGTGGTCGATGTAACCAAGTGGGTCACCTTACCCGATACTGCATGGGTAGAGCTATTAATGAAAGACCAAGGCCAACTTGCTTTGAGTGTGGAGATCCTAAACACTTTAGGAGGAATTGTCTAAGGATGAATCGAACCACTACCTCGGGAGGAAATCATCTAAACCATGTGCTATCAATTTGAAGGAAATACCAACCAGAGGAACAATAAGAATCAAGCTCGTGGTAAAGCCTTTTCCCTAGGTGTTGCTGAAGCTCCACAAGACCCGAACATTGTGATGGGTACATTTTCTCTAAATGATCATTTCGCTATAGTTTTGTTTGATTCTAGTGCTGATTATAGCTTTATATCTACCAACTTCTTGCCATTGATTAACATGAAACCTCATTTTATAAGCCCTGGTTATGAGATTGAAATAACTAGCGGTGTTAAAGTAAAAACCAGTAAGATTATTCGAGGTTGTAAACTTGAACTAGAAGGTCATACATTTATCATCGATTTGATTCCCTTTGGATATGGTAGTTTTGACGTGATCGTAGGAATGGATTGGTTGTCAAAGCTGAGAGCTAAGATAGTTTGGTATGAGAAAATTGTCCAAATTCTGTTATCTAACGGGGATATTTTGGAAGTTCATGAAGAACTCAGAAGGGAACCTGAACATGTTGAAGACCATGAAAGTGAACGAGCTAAAACTCAAATACGTCCCTGTTGTACGTGAATTCCTTGGTGTGTTTCCAAAAGATTTATCGAGTTTACCCCCACCTCGTGAAGTGGAGTTTCGTATAGATCTTATTCCCGGAGCTATGCCTGTTGCAAAATCACCTTATCGTTTGGCACCTACGGAAATGCAAGAACTGTCCAACCAACTTAAAGAGCTCCAAGAAAAAGGTTTCATACGACCTAGCTCTTCACCTTGGGGAGCCCCAGTCTTGTTCGTGAAAAAGAAGGATGGTTTGTTCCGTATGTGTATAGACTATCGAGAGATGAACAAGCTTACAATCAAGAACCGCTACCCTCTTCCTAGGATTGATGACTTGTTCGATCAGTTGCAAGGGTCACGTTATTTTTCAAAAATAGATCTTTGAGCTGGCTACCATCAGTTGAGAGTACGCGAAGAAGATATTCCCAAAACTGCATTCAGGACGAGGTACGGGCATTTTGAATTCACGGTCATGCTCTTCAGCCTGACTAATGCTCCCGCGGTGTTCATGGATCTTATGAACCATGTATGTAGGTTGTATCTAGACAAGTTTTTCATTGTCTTTGTTGACGACATCTTAATTTATTCAAAGTCCAAAGAGGAGCATGAAGTTCACCTAAAATTGATATTGGAGTTGCTTGAAAAGGAGAAATTGTTCGGGAAATATACTAATGCGAATTCTGGCTACAAGAGGTTCATTTTCTCGGACATGTAGTGAAGAGCGAAGGTATTCATGTAGATCCCAGCAAAATTGAAGCAGTAAAGAATTGGAAGCCCCCGAAGACTCCAACCGAGATCCGTTCATTCTTTGGATTGGTGGGATATTATAGGCGATTTATCACAAATTTCTCAAAGATTGCAAAACCCCTCACCCTATTAACACAGAAAAGCAAGAAGTTTGAGTGGGGTGATGAGCAGGAGAACGCTTTTCAGACATTAAAGGACATGTTGTGTGATGCCCAGATTTTGGCATTACCTGAAGGACCAAATGACTTCGTAGTTTATTATGACGCATCGAACCAAGGTCTTGGTTGCGTTTTGATGCAGAGGAACAAGGTAATTGCATACGCATCCAGACAGCTCAAAATCCATGAGAATAACTACACCACTCATGACTTAGAGTTGGGCGCAGTAGTATTTGCTTTCAAAACCTGGAGACACTATTTGTATGGAACAAGGAGCGTTATCTACACCGATCATAAGAGCCTTCAGCACATTTTTGATCAAAAAGAATTATACATGCGCCAAAGAAGGTGGATAGAACTTTTCAGTTACTATGATTGTAAGATTCGCTACCACCCGGGTAAAGCGAATGTAGTAGCTGATGCATTGAGTAGGAAAGAACAGTCAAAACTGAGACGAGCTCGAGCTATGAGCATGACAATTCACTCAAGCATAAAGGATAGGATACTAGAAGCTCAGAGTGAAGCTTCCAAAGGCGACAACACTCGAACAAAAATGTTGAAAGGATTGGACAAGCAGTTTGAGAGAAAGGAAGCTGGCAGATTATATCTTGTCGAACGAATTTGGGTGCCAGTTTATGGCAATTTGAGAACTTTGATAATGAATGAGGCCTATGCTATAAGGTATTCTGTACATCCTGGAGCAGACATGATGTACTATGATCTACGAGGCTTATATTAGTGGCCCAAAATAAAGAAGGATATCGCTTTGTATGTTAGTAAGTGTCTAACTTACTCTAAAGTCAAAGCAGAGCACCAAAAACTGTTAGGATTACTTCAACAGCCAGAGATTCCTGAATGGAAATGGGAGAACATCACAATGGACTTCATAGACAAGTTACCGAGAACCAGTAGCGGACATGACTCGATTTGGGTCATTGTCGATCGACTGACCAAATCAGTGCATTTCTTAGCTGTCCTTGAAGATTACAAGATAAAAAAGTTTGCAAGATTGTACATCAACAAGATCGTAGCAAGGTACGGTATGCTTGTGTCAATCATATTTGATCGTGACAGTTATGTCACATCAAGATTTTGGCAATCACTACAGAAAGCATTAGGAACAAGACTAGATTTAAGTACAGGTTACCATCCCAAAACTGGTGGCCAAAGTGAGCGTACCATTCAAACATCAGAAGATATGCTTAGGCTTATGTAATTGATTTTGGTGGAAACTGAGATACTCATCTACCATTAATAGAATTTTCATACAACAACAGCTACCACTCGAGCATGAAGTATGCCCCATTTGAAGCATTGTATGGAAGGAAGTGTCGAACGCCTATAGCTTGGGCAGAGGTAGGAGAAAGCAAGCTAATTGGACCAAAAATTATCCAAGAAACCATCAACAAGATTGTGCAAATCAAGGAAAGATTAAAAGCCGCACGAGATCGCCAGAAGAGATATGCCGACAATCGACGAAAGCTGTTAGAATTTAATGTCGGTGATAAAGTGCTACTCAAGGTGTCGCCTAAAAAAGGCGTGGTACGTTTCGGTAAGAGAAGCAAGCTTTCACCAAGATACGTAGGACCGTTCGAGATTGTTAAACGAGTCGGTCTAGTAACTTATCATCTGCTCTTACCACAAGAACGTGTGGGAGTTCATGACACGTTTCACGTGTCAAACTTAAAAAAATGCCTAGCAGACGTAAATTTGCACGTACCGCTAGAAGAAGTCAAGATCGACAATAAACTACATTTTGTTGAAGAACCTTTGAAATCATGGGACCTTGTGGAGGTCATGAGGCTTAAAAAGAGGTGGATTCTCCCTAATGTAAAAATCATTGGAATTCCTATGAGGACTAGAATTTACTTGGAAACTAGAAGACGAGATGAAGCGCAATTATCCGCAACTGTTCGCGAGCGCTACGGCTTAGGACGAACAACTGAGATTTCGGGACGAAATTCCTTTTAACAGGGGAAAACCTGTGATACCATAAATTTTGAATGTCAGTCGTCCGGAAAGTAAATGTAAGATAATTGATCTCTTAATTAATTATGGAGTCACTTTTATGTTGGTTGCATTCTCTCGCGTTAGCTTTTAACGCTTTATTTTTTGGTGCACTACCAGTTTCAAGGCAAAGTTTATCTAGCTTTTAAAGTACTATTTTCTACATTTTATATAATTTATTTATTATATTAGCCGGTTTTTATTAAAATCGTCGTATTAATCATTCGTGAGGTCCTACTGGGATTATTTATTCATTTTTAACATCGAGAAATCATAATTCATATTTAGCTTCGAGAGCTTAATTATTTCATTTTAGTACTTTTTTGAATTTTACCCGCGTTTGGCCGAAACCTCGTCAAAATTGTGTTTTTACAAATTACAACGAGTTAACTAAATGTTGGGCCCGAGATTTATGTAATACAAATTTTAACAAAAAATAAAATAACCAACCTTAGCCCAAACACCTTCCTATGGCCGGTCAACCAGCCCACACAAACATCCCTTATATTTTTTTATACATCGATACAAACTAGGATTTTAGATATATATATATATATATTATAATATATATAAATAATAAATATAAATTAATTTATAAAATATAATATATATATATATATACTATCATTCCTTTTATAAAACTCATATTTAGTAAAAAAAAACGTTCCCTTCCTCTTTCCCCTCTTTAGTTCGGCGACCTACGGCCTCAAACCACCACCATCATCACCAAAACTCCACCAAGTAGCTTCCAATCAATCTAAAATCACTCCTAAACTAAACCCACATCATCCTTTTCAAACATAAATCACCATGCATCAAATTTTCACAAGTTCTTGATTTTATTGAATTTTGATTCTTTGGGTTTTTATTAAATTGGGTGCAATCAAATCATCAAGGGTTTATTACAAGTGTTTTTAAACAAATTGGAATAACAAATTAAGGTTTTAGGTCCATTCTTTTGGTTCCCTTGTGTTGCTCGCCAAAATAACAAAACCCAACATGGTTTTATATTGTAGATCTTCTTGCTATTTTATTATGTTTGTAAGTTCATTGTTACTCTTTTTCTTTGATCAATTATATATATATTATACATAATGTTTATATATGTGTTGTGTGTAAATATATACATATATAAATATATAACATATATATAATATATATATATTTTAAATAAATTAAAAAAAAAAAAATATAAATATATATATATATATATATAAATACAATATATATAATGCATGTGGTTAAATGTATGTCGATAGAATCCATTGATAGTATTGCATGTGCATTTTGATGTAGTTTGATATCCTAGGATGATTATCAAGATTAATAGGTTTAGTTTGAGCATATTGGAATTGTTTGATGAAGCTAAATATTGGCGATTTGTAAGGTGTTACGGAACCCCTATTTAGATCAAAAAGTTTAGGCTCTTGTCGGTAAAATTGTGATGTGATTAACTGAGTTTTGATCTAGGATTATGATAGGTCATGTCTGTAGCTTTGTGGCGCTAGTTCACGCGTCCGATAACTTCTAAAAATGATTTTCTACTCTATTGAAGTTTGGAACATGTTGTGTCAAAATTTGCATTAGGTGATTTGGCGCAAAATTTTAGGGTCAAAAAGAATAAAGTAGTGGTAGGACTTGTGGGGCCCCCCCTACCCCCCCAAAACAATAGTAACTTGATTCACCCGAAGGGTTTTTTAATAGAGTTTCTTGACTCAAAAACTAAGTTTGCGAGTCTACACTCCAACGAAAGGAGCCTCGCGATTATCAGTAAGGTATAAGTAGTCCAAATTAAATTTACACAAATGTGTTGTTCAAAACTGCAATTACTGGTCCATAGTTAAATTATAACAATGTGGAGAGCAGATCATAGAAAAACGAAATATTTTTTCAGTGAAATTTATGCATGTACATAGTTCATAATGCAAGGAATTTTCTAAGAATTTATCTAGAATTTTTTGTATAGGTTTTAAATAGGTCTGATCAAGTCAAACTATTAGCTATGTTCCAGCACACCCGTTTCGGACACTTATGAGTTGTGTATATTTGAAAAAGGTTTAAACTTGTTTAATATTTTTGAAAATTGGAGTGTTAAAATTCATATAGGTGGTTAGAAATGAGAGATGAACTTTGGTTGTGGTCGTTTAGTATTTCTTTAAGCGTCGTCAAGCGACTAGGAAAACCGGTAAAATTTCAAAAAACGTAAGTGTGGAAATAGTAGGTTGTGTCTTGTGCATGGATTCTTCGACATAGGATTTTATACATGTGGATATATTTATATATATATATATATAATTAATATATATATAATATATATATATATATAAATATATATCTTATTACATAAACATTTCAAAATATGCATTTTCTCAATAACTATATTATCATTATACGCAGAACAACTATTATTATAGGTCGCGGTTAAGTTGATGGCATTCTTCTTCCTTAGTTGATTTCATGAATCGATACTCCTATCTACGGTGAGTTTCTCACATCCCCTTTTTTTACATGTTTTAAACATTTGGGGATTGAAAGGCATGATTGTGTCGTTTGTTATGTTCTTTACTTTTAATATTTAGTCTTTTGATCATACCTTGAAACTTGAATTGAATTGAACGTATGGAACTTTATTGAACTTGAAGAACCTTAGAAGACGTGATAAACATGAACTTGATATGTATGTTTTTTGATGCTTGGAACCCGCCACTACTTTTAACTCACTTCCCCCTCAACGGGATTGAGACGTTAGTACTTATGGATAACGCTATTAGGAGATTAGCCCCTCCTCACTCCCCGCACAAGGGTGCATAGTACTAAGTGTTTGTGCCACACTATACAACTAGAACTTGATTGGATATTTGGAATGGTAAGGCTGAAAAACGTTTAATTAGTGCCTCGCAAAAACACAAAACAACATATACATTGATTTTGTGTTACTATACTTTGGTAATGGAAACAATTTTGAAAGCTTTGGATTTACCGTGGTCCTCTCAACTTGTTTTGGAAACTGATTTTCTGTTTGGACAACCCGTTTTGGATAACTACCATATAGTTGGCAAACATTATCGGACATCTACTCTTTTCTAATACTAAATTTTGTGTACAAAATCTTGATCTCAGCTCACCAACTATGACGATATAGTTGACCGAATTATATCAATCCTTTTCATGTGATGTTCCTAAGGTGGAAGCAATTTAGTGCTTGCATTCAATATTGTCTAGATGTCAACCAAATTGCAAGAATTATGTATTTAGGAATATCCAAGTTTCGGATGAAAAATTTATGATGTTTTAATGTACTTTACCAATTTGTTTCTTCTCTTCAGGGTGTTGTAATTTGGATAACCTTTCTTTTATTAAATCACGAGGCGTGCCGAACCTGTGCGTTGCACCGGGCTTGGTTTTTATACAAAATCTGAATATTAGGAAAAGTTATTAGAAATTAATTAGGTATTGTTATTACGAAAGTTATTAGAAATTAATTTTTATAGTAATTGTTATTAGAAATTAAACTATTATACATAATACAATTATTTATGATATATAATACAATTACTTATGTAAGTAATAAAACACTTTCAAATTAAACAAATCATTTATAAATACAAAGAATAATCAAATAATTAAATTACAATAAAACTTTCGTTTGCAAATAGATATTACAACTAAAAACCAAGAGTGTATTTACAACCAAGTAGACGAACAAATTTAGAACTCTAAAATCTATATTTCTTTGATAAAACATTTGAATATTATCTTGAATTTTGAGGAAAAGGTTTACACAATAGTAGGTAAACAGTCTAGTTGTTCGTAGTAACCTTCAGGAATGATATAAAATATATCAATTAGAAGACATCAAGAAAAAAAATGAGAAGCTACAAACAAAAGGCCATGTATACAAACCATGAAATTGTAATTATAGGCATATCATACCACAACTTGTGAAGAAAGCACTATCTCAGGCTAAACTTTTACGTAACTTGAACTTCACTGCCTTATGTATTAACATCATTCTCACTGCTGCTCAAGCCTTGTGTCATTCACGTACCCTGAACGTAGTACAAACTTTAAAAAAACTTACTAATAACATAATATAGATCAACTAAAGATCCTACCAAATCGTTTTATGGTATAACCTTGTTCTATACCAATTTGTTTTTCTTCTACAGAAGTCATGTCATTTAAATTTACATACATATCTGATTATTAATAGTTAATAGTTACAACTAACAAAGTAAACTGTGTTATAGCTATAAGCTCCAGGGAATCATACTTTCTTTTCAGCTTCAGTATTTGCAAATCTTTCATGTGCAAGATATGCACCATTCTTTTCAGCTACATATATGTCATCGAACCAATCACCGTAGTCCATTCTTCTTTTCTATTTGTTTAATTCCTCAATTTCCTTATAAATTTAACCTACTTTCCAAATTTAAATAGATTCATTACCAAAAAGTTCTATTACTGAAACAATTTATTTTTTGTTATCAATTGACAAACAAACCATATATTCTACAAAATTGGTCAAAAGTGTTGTAGATCAACCCGGCCTCACCCATCTCATAATTGTTCGTTTTGACCCAAACTTGTTTCACTTATTTAAATATAAGTACGCTTAATCTAAATTACCATTTAAAAACAAAAATCGGTGTACCTTCCGTTTGTCCATGGTTTCCTCACAAAGTTGAAGTACCATAAAGTTATTTCTTGTTGCAAAACATCCACTGTTAATACTTCCAAATACATTAACATACACCAACTCCCTTTCTCAAACTTAGAGTATCTTCATGTTAGTTAAAGGATGTTTGGGATCGCATTTTAGAGAATTATCGCATTGAAGTTCTTGATATTGATGTGGTTATAATCTGTTCCTAGGCAAAGAGCTATAGTGAAGTAAGAGAACACCTGATATATGGGACTAACTTCTATAGTAATATGCAGCTAGCTTCTATAAGTTTTTAAAAATTGTTTGATAAGTAGGGTTTTGTAGCAGATATCTTGTTTCTGGCTGCACTTAAAAGCAACTTTAGTAATTCTTTAACGTCCATTGTATATTTTAAGTTATAAGGAAGTCCATATCCATGATAGTAAATGAAGTACCGACAGAAACATTGTTATTTTTGGTTTGCAACTATTAGGTTTAGAGCATTGAAATCTCATCCTTTATGTAGACCCTATAATAGATGCAAAAATAGAATCCATATCATTTTTCAGATTAAAAAAGCATCACTCTATCATAAAGTGAATTTAATACCTACACCTAGATTTGTACATACTGGGCAAATTAAAACACTATTTTTTGAAGTTCTTATTCATTTAATAGCTTATACGTGCTATCTGTAACATTTTAGACTGATTTTGGATTAAAAATTAGCAAATAAGTAGAAAAGACATGCCAAACACACTCTTAATGTGATAAATATTACAAAGAAGAAAGTCAAAGAATCAAATGTATAGCTATTATGGAATCCCTTATCAACACCTAATCAGTTCTAAAAAATCAGTGTATGAAACAGTTTTAAAAACGCCTAATCTGTTTTGAAAACACAAAATCCCAAACACCCCTTACAATTACTATATGTTGACAACAGACACCTATTTGTATATATTAGTATCATCTAGTCCATTACCACCCCGAGTAAGCCGAACATGTAAAAACCTAACCTGTTTGTCCATTTCCTATAGCAATCGATGTTTCGGTTAGAGCAACAAAATGAACACGGGTATAAAAGTCATAGAATCTGTTACCTGGTTTGTGAGCTCATCTGTCTCCTTTTCCGCCGTGTATTTTTCTAAAGTTCCATCGATGATTATTTCCTATGGTTTTAAACTGACTCTTCCACCTTCCATTATACTACCAGTTCCAGAACCCCTAAATATTAACATAAAAACAACATTAGAAACTACTCACTTTGTAATCGTATGGCCTTGCAAAAACTGACATTACAAACGAAACTACATTAAAATAAACAAAATTACTCACTATTGAACGATTTAAATAGTTGTACTATGGGATTTAAATCGAAACCCTAAATAAAAAAAACTTGAATAGATACGATACTTACCGATTTTAGGGTCATGGAGGCATAGAACTCACCAAAAAATCACGAAAAGTTGTATTGTTGAATTGGTGTTAGCCATAGAACTGAATTGGTGTTTCTTGAGTCGGTAAGAGGGAGAGATTTAATGCCATGGATAGAATGAAAAGAATCCCCAATCTTAGCCCTACATTCCACAATTTGGCAGCAATACAAATGAACCGTAACATTTATCATGAACATATAATAAAAATGCAGAAATGAAGAAGAATGTGAAGAACCTGAGCTAAACCAATGATGGAATTATAAAACTTAGGATGAAGATCAGCTTATTGTTTAAGTCTGCTAGCCAGTGGCTTACTTACCGTCTTTAATACCAATGTCCCTAGCTCTAATAACAGGAAAACCATTACTCAATCTGATGATTTGGGTTGCACATTAATTGTTTGATAAAATGATGAACGGAAATGAAATGGAATCAAATCAAAGGTGTGTTATTTAACTAATGAAAATAAAAATTCACAATTATAAGACTATTACTTTAAACGTGTATCTGTCATACCCCGAGAATTTCAGGTCAATTTTAAACTTTTCCGATCATTATTTTTGACTTTTATCTGTTACTTTTGAATCTGGCAGGTTACTAGGAAGTTAACCTGTGTCAATTTGAAAAACGCCATCGGACGCGTTCCGCCTTTGGATTTTGATTAGTTTAGATATTATATGAGTTATTTTATCTTTTCTAAGTGTTTTGTAGATTATGATCACTCCCGGTATTTATTTTTATGCTTTAATGTTTAAATTGCGTTTTTGGCGTTTTTGACCTAACGGAACCCCAGAAACCCGAAATCTTTTTTTGTAAACTCTAGTTATCGAATATGTTGGGTTTAGATGTCAAAATTTCATGGTTAAACCCCCCCTACCTCTCTAATTTTTGGTGCAAACAAAAGAAAAGAAAAGGAACCAAAAATTTGAATTTTAAATGAAAACACCACATCACATGCATAGATAGTGATGTTTTGGAAGCATGCATGGTGGTGTAAGAGCCCTTGTCTTCATGCATGATAATATTGGACCACTTCTCCACTAAGTTATAACATGGAATCTTATTTAATTTCAAAGTGGCTAGTTGGTTAGTGATTTAAGCTTGAACCCCCTCCTCCTCCCCCCTTGTGTTTGCGTCCGAACCCACCACACACACACTCTTGGTGTGTATTGGTCACTTATCCATTTATTTGCACCCTTGTTAACTTGTCATGAGCCTTTAACCTAGCATTTTTCCTATAAATACTTTGCATTCTCCTAACTAGCGTTTCACTTCTCATTTCATAGTCTTCAAAAATTGTGTTCTCTCCTTTTCTTGCTCTCCTTGCTCACAGAACACACATACATACATACACAATCCATACTTTTGATTTTTACCAAGATTCACACATCCTAAACTTCATTTTATCAAGATCCAAGGTTATTCCAAGAAGGTTTCCTTTTTATTTCAAGTATTGTCAAGAGTTTATAAACTAGGGTTTCAAGATTTGTTGTTGGGTTTTATAGATCTAGTGATTTTGGGTATAGATCTTGTGTTATTGCTTCTTGTCCTTCATTCTTGTAAGTGTCTTGAATCTTTTCTTGTGGTTTACTTATGTTCTTTAATATATGTTCAAGATCCATACATCCATATGTTGTGTTTTAATTTTTGAAAGATTATAAAACAAGATTTTATAAATAATGATGTTACTTTGTTTCACTAGTTAAATATTATGTTCTTGGTAAGATGAGAGTTGGATGAGAGTTGCAACAATAGAAATGAAGGGATTAGGTTAGTTTTGGATGTGTTTTCGTTGTGGTTTAGTTGTGAATGGAGATTAGGCTAGATTAGGCACTATTGTGAAGTTTGGGTGGATTTTGGTTGCGTTTTTGACAAAAAGTGCTTGTTGATCCGAAATTGTTTTGGGGTTTTGGTCGACCTAAAAATGTTTTCACTAGGCGAGAAGGTAGTTTTTGGAAAGCTTGTTTCGAGTAGATAGGTTTTCATATATCACACTCTAAAACGGATTTAAAATGACCAAGATATAGCGAAATGAAACTTGAAATATTTTTCGGCAAAACAAATGAATAGTGTGCTTATGTGAATAGTAAAACGAGATTTCAGACACTTTCGGATATATTTGAGCTTTTAAAACATTAGCGAAACATATAGTAACATGTTTATATTGATTAGAATCTTTTGAAACATCGTTAACATATTTTAAGAAAAATGTGAAGGTTTCTAAAAATAGTAAGTTTGGTAAATATTAGCGAGATAGACATAAAGGTTAGACGTTTAGGTTTCCCTAGTGAGTTTATGGAAATATAGATTTAACAAATGTAGGGGACGGTAATAACGTCCCAAAACTAAAAACTTTCCTAAAATAGAAACTTGCTAAAAATAGTAATTTTTGGTTAAACGCCAAAACTTAACGAAAACTCTATGATGTTACTTAGTCACGTTTTGTTAAATTAAACAAAAATCACAAACACACGTGGATGTCTCTTAGTGATGAACATATTGTGCAATTCTTGGCATATTTTCCATGTTCCTAAGACGCGTTATTATTCTAGGTCGTGGCTAGATTTCTATATCATCTTTTACTTGCGTGATTATCATTTGCTCATTTTGCTAAGGTGAGTTCATAGCCTCATGTTTTACTACTTTTACCTCACTATTTTGGGGTGAGAAACATTGATGGTTTTCAAACTATGGACACAGTTACTTTACGTTGCCTTTTCCTGATTACATGTTGCCTAAGTAGCGAATAGACCACTAATGCCTGAATTATCATGAACCGTCAATTACTTAACCGACTGTACTAGTTAAGTAAGCGTGAATGTTGTAAATAGGTCTATTAGGAGTAATTATTTCTATCTGGGTAAGTAGCGCTTACTAGATCCGGAGGTCCCGAACAAACGGATATATACCATGTCAGATTTCAACAGGTTATCTTGGTCAGATACCTTTAGGGCAGTAAATTCTTGATTGGCATATAATATGCTTCATTTAATTGAGCTTCGATATCATGAGCTTAGCGCAACAGTAAATACATTCTTTTTATGTGAAGTTGTATCTGTTATAACTGTCACGTGTGTACTGTGAACTTGTAGTCCACTTTTAATACTATATTCAAACCTATGAATTCACTCAACTTTATGTTGACCGTTTTAGCATGTTTTTCTCATGTGTTTAGTTGTGGATGTCTTTATTTACGTGTTGCCTTGCATTGGACTGATTTTCAAGAATTGCTATTATCTACTGTTTAAACATCGTTGTCAATTTCTAAAACTTTTATTCGCTTTCGCATATTATCTTTAAACTTATGTAAAACTTTATCTATTTTAATTAATGCAACGATGTTGAATTTTCAAACGTATCCTTAGAGGTCGTTCTTTGTATCTTGTGTGATCATCACGCCCCTGGACACGTGTATTCCGTCTAGGCCCTGTTTGAGGGTGTGACAGATTGGTATTCAGTACCAAGGTGATAGAGAACCAGGTAGTATATCTAAGTCTGGTCTATAACCAGTATGTGATCTTATGCGCTTTTACCTACTTGCATACATATCATATAATACTAGCCTTTTCATATGTATAAGTATAAGTACGGAATATATATATCATATTGCCATAATTACTTATTCATCATTTTGCCATATCATATTTTGCATCATAATTATTTATCGGCTTTGCTTACATGTTGCATGGTTTGATATATAGGAGATTTATATAAACTTGTGTTTGTGCAGGTCATGGTTGTTTCTATTATTTCTATTTCGTCGGACTCATCCAAGGAGAGTGTGGGTTCTCATGCCTCACAAGTGATTCTCTTTGGTGTTATTCCTGCTATTATCCTCGTTATCCCTGAGGTTTCCATTGTTTAGGTTGACCCTATAGTTGCACCAGAGGTGGGAGCAGTTTTTGTTGTCTCGCCCACAGGAGTACTTGATTTAGTGGATTATTCATATTCTTCTGGTTCTGATCTATCAGAGGATTCTTTACCTCCCATACCAGATTTACCATTGGTTTCACCCTTCTTATGTTATGGTAACTCAGAGGCGGACAGTGAGTCTGAGCCTGTTGAGCAAAGACCCAAGAGGCATGAGTCTCTTGTCGCTCATGATGCTATGGATTCGAGATGGAGGGACAGGGTTGAATCTAGGTCGTCCTCCCCATCAGGAGCGTCATCTCATGATACTCTTGAACCATCATCTGAGTTTCTATAATAACCCGCAATTTTCATCAATGTAATTATTCATCTATTATATTAGATGCACTGTATTATCCATCTATTATACCACCTTTTTACGGGAAAATTTTCGCTTTATTCCATTATGCAACGTAACTTGCATCTCTAAAGTAAACGAGCTCACGCAACCTCTACCAATGCCATCTATATCTATGTTTATATCATGTAAACATCCTAATATGTCAAGTCTATATCTTAATATCATTTTTACCAAGTACATTATCCATTTAACGTACTTTTTAAAACATTATATCAAAACAAGCATTAAACGTTAACATTTATATCCAAAACCCTAACTATATGTAATGTATACATATAAAATAAATGTGCAAGCCTTTAAAGCATGTGTACAAGTATCAATGCACAACATTTGAATATCTATTCCCTCCAAATCAAGTTACAACTCTCTAAAGCACAATGTACAAGCTAATCATGCGTAAAAACCTAATTAGGTCATTTAAGCTCCTAAGCTATGTTTAGACTTTATACCACTTTAACACAAGGTACAAGCACTTAATTCATGATTCCTAAACCCTAATATATCCCTAATGTTAACCCTAATCCATATTTTAAAACCCTAAACCCTAAATGAAACCCTAAAAACCCTAATTTCATTTTAAAACCCTAAACCTTAATCAATCCTAAACCCTAAACCTAACTAGAAATTAAAACCCTAAACCCTAACCCAAAATAAAATGAACTTGACACCCTTTTCTTTCATTTTGACCCATTTTTAAGCAACCAATCAACTCAAGCACCTCAAGTACCTCTATGACATCACCAAGCAAGCAACCAAGTATCTTAAAAGCACCTCCATCACCTTCTTGTAAGCTACATGCAAACAAACACATCTTTGTCATTCTTGTGGCTAGTCGTGACCTCCAACACCCCTCCATCATTCAAAGCTACATTCCTAGCTCACCATACTCATCATCTAGCTTCCATGAATCACCAATAGTTGCCATGACACTAATCAAACACCAAACTTGGGCACTAAGGCTTCTTGAATACTATAAATAGCCGAACACCCCTTTCCATTCAAATCACTCCTCAAAAACTCATATACTCATCAATGAAGTTCTAACTCATATCAAGGAAGGTCAAGATAAGTCCCTAAGCTTAGAATAGAATCCAAGAATCAAGAAAAATGAAGCCTTGAAGCCGTTACTAGGCGTACGAACCCGAAAACCTCATTTCGACCCATTTCTAGCTTAAGTAAGCTTAGTTCTTGTTCAATAAGCTTATAATCTATATTAGAATGTTCATAATACTCTTAATATCATATATAAACTCTTGTTTGAAGCTTTGAATCCTCAAACCCATGTGTTTTTTATTAAAACCCTAAAAATGACCCGTTTTGATTTTTTAGCTAACGAATCCTTTTTCTAAACTTTTGTTATGTTAGAACATCTTATTTTAGCTTATTCTAATAAGCTATAACCTGCAAATATCATTTGGAATCTTAAAATAAGCTTGCATAGCTTTTTGGACTTGTTTTGCAAATATTTCCATGCATAGGGGTATATATCGTAACTTTCTGAAATTTATAACTAAAGGGGCTGAAAATGTCATTATTCTAAAGTTATAACTATAAGGACCTATTTTTCCAAGTTTCAAAGTTAAAGGTTTAAATTGTATATACTTTATATATAAAGGACTAAACTTGTAAACGTTTATAAACCAAGGGTATATATTGCCATTTTTGCAAACTTAAAAATATAATGTATAATATTTTTGTATAAATTATAAAAATATATATTAATATTATAAAACTTGATTTTATTAAAACCTGACACATTTATCGTTATTAATCGTAAATCGACGCATTATTTCGTTATATATTTAACGTAATTTATCATCAACTAACTTTTGAAGAAACTTAAAATCTTATTGTATCACCTTACTAGGGAATTTCATACGAAGGGTTTCATTTGTGTTTTCTTTTTGACGAGTTTGGCTAGTGTAGAGAGAGCGTGCGTCTAAAGTGTCCCTGGCTCCTCAAGACGATACTACATGCCTCTGGATTATTATAGCCCGAACCAGTGATACAATCCTTTCCCATAATTTACTAAATCAAAGATATATCGTTAAACTTTATGAAGTTTTGAAACAAAAAAATATTACAACAAAGACTTAACATATCACCCTATGTTGCATGACGAATCGCGATACTTCACTTGATATACTTTTGCCATCAACACCCAATCAGATTTCCCAATCTGTTAAGGTGAGCATAGCCTCAACTTTTAAATATCTATTTTCGTAAAACATGTGAGGGGGATACATGCTTATAAACCATGAATACAATGTTTTAATATGTAAAGCTTATCCTGATATAAAAAAAAATAATTTTTTAAATTGCTCTGTTTCTAAGTCACTTTATATGCCAAATGACCCCCCACCCATCATGGACCATTAATCACTTGCGAGTGAACGTGAATATTGTGAATAGGCCTATTGGGATTGACGAATCCCGTTTGTGTTAGCCGGATAGGTAACCAAACACACTATAATTGTAAAACTCCCAAGGTAAATGGCAATTACCTACACGGGGCCTTATCTTTATATATATCATAATTGATATATACACTAGTCAGTTTGATGGCGATGATCTTAAGACTCAATAAAAAATGTTTTTCTATAATAATTATACTCATTGTAATTATTACACTTATGGGTGTATAACAACGTAACCCACTCTTATGATGACTTGTATTCACACTATTTATTATAAACCTATGAATTTCACTCAACCATTGTGTTGACCTTTTTAGCATGTTTATCTCAGATAACTGAACATTTTATAGCATGGATTGGCACGGACTTGAAGATGGCTAAACTGTTATCATTCAAACTTTATGTTTTTATGTAGATTTTGGGACCTCTGTTTGTAAAACTCTGATGAATAAATGAATGATAACTAAATTTTCTAAAACTCTCTTTTATTCTAGCTAACGAATCCTTTTTCTAAACTTTTGTTACGTTAGAACATCTTATTTTTGCTTATTCTAATAAGCTATAACCTGCAAAATTGATTTCTAAATCAAAAATATCAATATTATGGATTTTGGAGTAAAAACGATACATTTTCCATGCATAGGGGTATATATCGTAACTTTCTTAAAGATATAACTATGAGGGGCTGTTTTGCCAAGTTCTAAAGTTAAAAGTTTAAATTATATATACTTTATATATAAAGGACTAAATTTGTAAAAGTTTATAAATCGAGGGTATAAATCTGCTATGTTTGCATTCTTAAAAATATAAAATATAATATTTTTATATAAATTATAAAAAAATATATAAATATTATAAGACTCGATTTTATTAAAACCCGACACATTTATCGTTATTAATCATCGATCGACGCATTATAAAACAATTACGTTATATAATTAACGTAATTTATCATCGACTAGCTTTTGAAGAAAACTTAAAACTATAACGTATCACGTTACTAGGGAGCTTCATGTGAGGAGTTTCATTTGGGTATACGTTTTAACGAGTTTTCTAGATTTACGATTTAAAGTGTCATGGCTCCTCAAACATTTACTACATGACCTCTGAATTATGATGGCCCGAACAGTGATACAATATTTCCATAAATAAATAAATCAAATGTTAAACTTCATGAAGTTTTGAAAGATAAACAATCAAACTAAGACTTGACATATTACCCAGGTTGCGTGACAAGGCCTTTAATTTCAACTAATATACTTTTGCCATCGATCAGATTACCCTGTTAAGGTGAGTTCATAGCCTCGCATTTTAAATCTTTGAAATATTTCATAAACCCACAAGGGGGATACATGCTATAAACCATGAATGCAAGTGTTTTTTGAACTGTATGCTATCCTGATGCATTATTGCCTATGTCCCTACTTTTACCATTAAGACCCCACTATCATGAACCGTTAATTACTCTTCGGAGTAAGCGCGAAATGCTTGTGAATGATTATTTTGTGGACTGAAATCCACTGATGGTATACTTGTACTTTTGGTAACCAAACGCACTTCATTTGAATAAACTATGTGGATGTTTAGCAAAGGCACCTGTTGGGGCAACTACTTGTGATTATTGATTATCTCAAAGCTTCGGTGTCATGAGATTAGGGCAATAATACTGTTTTCTATGATAATTGTATCTACATTGCAATTATTACTATTATGGGTGTATAACAACATAACTCATTGTTATGATGACTTGTATTCAAACTATTTATCATAAACCTATGAATTTCACTCAACCATTATGTTGATCTTTTTAGCATGTTTATCTCAGGTAATTAAGCAACATATGGCACAGAGTGGCAAGATTGAAGATGTCTAAACTGTTATTTTCAAACACTTTAGTGTTTCTAGATTTTGGGACCTCTCTTTTTGTAAAACTCTGATGAATAAATGACTGATAACTAAATTTTCCAAAAACGTCTCTTTATGAGTCATTTTCTATGATTATGATTGTGGTACTATGAACTAATACCCCAGATTAGCTTCCGCTGCTATATTTGTCAAAACGGGGGTGTTAAACCATTGCTTACGAATTATATGAAATTATCTGAGTAGTCATCTTTCTCATTATTGAATTCAGTTCAGTTTATTTTAAATCTGTTAAAGTTTATTTTTTAGCTGATTATTCGACACTATGCAAATCCCTGTGGACGACCCGGTCTTACTTAAAAAGATTAAACTACATACGTGGGTTTTACTAGTACCCGTGTGTTTCCGTCTAATAACCGGTAATCTCAGTCTTATAAATTTAAAGCTGTTGAAACACATCAAAGTTTTTGGCGCCGTTGCCGGAGATTTCAAAGTTGTTCTGTAATCAAGCTTTTAAAATAATTTTAAACACCCCCTCTTGTTCAAAAAATCGTCTTATAGTTTTCTGGCAAACTGACCCAAACAAATTCTCCTTTAGATGCATACACGTGCTTCCAACTTTGAACTTGTTGAACCATTACCTAAACTTGAACGTACTCTGAATCGAAGACTTCGTCGACAAATCAAAAGAGTTCCATTCGAACAAAGAAACAATCCACCTAAACACCCGAGAGTTGTCTACGCGTCAATTCTCGACATCAATTACTTCCGTCACTTTCTCGTTACTCTTCAAAACCTCAATCCCATGGATAACGAACCCATGTGGGTTACCGATCGTGTTGTCGCTCTGACTTCCAGTTCTGCAATCACCATTCCTGAAACCACAAACAAATTTGCTATTAAAGGTAACCACCTGACTCTTATCAAAGGAAACCGATTCGATGGAAGAACCAAAACCGATCCTCACATGCACATTTATGAATTCCTCAAAATATGTGATATGTTTAAATACAGAGACACCGAGAATGAAGCTGTTCGCCTGATGATGTTTCCCCTATCACTCACTGGAGAAGCAAAAACATGGCTGGATGAACTCAAGGAAGGAACTATCGAAACAAGGGATGAACTTCGAATCGCTTTCATTAGCCGATTCTTTCCCCCTAGCTCTTTTCAATCGACTCCTCGGAGAAATCCGAGCCATTTCCCAACATGAAAACGAATCTCTAACCGATGTTTGGCTTCATATGAAGGAAATGCTCGGAAACTGCCATTGTCACAATCTATCAAAAGGCAACATCATCTTCACCAGTAGTATATATTATATTTAGTTTAATTAATTAGTTAATCAAACCAACCTCTCAAACCCATGATTTTATTTGCTTTCTATAAAATATAAAAATACAAAAAGAATCTCCTTTAAATCTCATAGATCTCAGCTAAACCCTGTTTGAGCCTTCCCAACCCATTCCCATAGAGAATGATAACAACCCCCAAGTCTTGGCTATACTACGCTACAATGATTAGGTTCACTGCCTAGGGAGTTGTAAAACTTCGTGTAGAAGTCTTTACGACAATCGCATCAAGTTTTTGGCGTCGCTGCGTGGGGAATAGTTAGGTTCCGACCATTGTTTAACGTAGGTCTACTCGCTTGAATCCTTTCAAGTGAGATTTTATTTTTTTGTTATTAGCTTTCTTATAGTCTATCTTTTCTTTGTGCCTTTTGTTTGTAACTTTTTCATTCGCCATCATGATGTATGAAAGACCACCTATCGCACCCTTTCAAAACCCACCACAAACCACAACCTTCCCATTCTAAAGATATACCTTGGTGTTCTAACAACATCAAGATGAATCTATCTACGATGCATAGACTCGTTTCAAAAACTTAATCCAAAGAGTCCTTCATCATGGCCTCAATTTATGGTCCCTTACTTAATTATTTTATGATCATGTCGATGACTATACCCGAATGGACCTTGACTTTTGATGTGTCATTGTATAGGTGTTATTTATTGTTATCAGGGTTTTACATTTATATTTAGCCGACAAACCTAAAGACAACACTTTAACGGGCAGAGTACCCGGTCAAGATGTAGTTTCACGGTAAGTAGGGTGTCGAACACTAAGAGTGAGAGTTAACCAGTTATCCTATTAGTATTTATTCTATTCTAGATTAGTCTAATTACAGGTTAAACCTATGCTATATACGTTGTCTAACGAGATTGGGGGTTTTCAGCCTGAGAGACTGGCACAGGTTTATGGTGACAAATATCAATTCTAAGCACAATGCACACTAAAGCAAATAAACACAAGAAGAAAGACCGGTACGAGCCAAATAATAGAAAACTGTATTAACCATGTTAAATCCGATTAAAAGCAGGTTTCATTAATTAGTGCAGTGGCTTGCTTATCTCGAGGTGGCATATCATTCTTAAAACTTAGGCGGTACTTCTTCCTAAGACCTAGACACGAACAATCCTGTTATGATTAACGCATCCGTATAAAGCATCCTCTAGTTTAATTATAATCTACCATAGGGAATTAAAGCAGTGGTGATCCTGTTAAGACCCTAGCCCATTGGGACTTTACCCACTTATTGCTTGATGTTGAATTATACACCGGTAGTCCACCACCAAAATCAATACCAATTAATTAAGAACAATACTGGTTGAACAATTATCGGGTCACCTGCCGGTCCAACTAAGCTCATAATCAAAGGGTAAGGACAAGGTGTCATTTGTGATCCTATTGGTCCGGGCATACAAAACACAACATGGAGAGCTATCCCGGCATCTAGGTTACTGGTTAGGTCTCCCTAGACCCAGTTGAATGATAGGTCGCATGTACAAGCACATAAACAAGTATAAGGCGATAAACATAATCAAACAACAACGATAAATTAAGCAAAGCCGGATTAAAGCAAACCAAACATTATAATCTTCATTAATATGGCTAATACCCGAGGGTATTAGCCCACAATCATTGTCATTATTACAAGCGTGATCAAACAATTAAGAAATCGAATGATTAAGAAAGTAAGAATTACACGATGTCTTCTATGGAATTAGGAGTGGTGCTCGACCTTGGCTGCTCTTCTTGGCTTGAGAAATTCGACTTCAGATGTATACTATACAGAGAATATGATATTGCACACTTGAAACTCGTATTTGAGCCTTGTATTTATAGTGTCTGAAAATCCATCGATACGCCGTATTGAGAGTAGTGGATACGGCGTATAGGGTTAATTTCCTTGAAGTCCGCGATAAGATCAAATCAATCAAGAATAATTACCATCAATCATAATAAATGCGTATCTTTGACTGATGAACAGTTGTGCATACGGCGTATTGGAGAGTAGTAGATACGCCGGATCGGGAATTGATCAATACGCGTTCTTGTGATGAGCTGGCGTTGATACGCCGTATCTTCTTTGCTGGATACGGCGTATAGGTGCAGATTTTGACTTTCTTCAAATGTCTTCGTTTTAGCTCTAGAATTGCGCATTTTTGCTTCTTCTTCAAAAGTCACTCCATAATTACTGCAATAATAAACTTTAAGCAATTAAGTACCAATATCTTGCAATAATTATATAAAAGTGGGTAAAATACATGGGATAAATGATAGTAAAGTATGGCGTTATTTGATGATATCAAATATCCCCCCCACTTGAATCCTACTTGTCCCTAAGTAGACTTAAGAAAGATTTTGAAAATGTATCCTAACCGAGGTTAAGGATTTTTTCCGTTAAGCATTTTTCTTTGTTTCAGATCACCTGTACAAAACCAAGCTCCTCACGAAATATGGAAATGAAATCACTCAGATCACTCAACTAATCTAGGGTGTATCATTTAGTGGTACACTCATAAGCACAATCGTGATTAGCTTCGTATCATAGGCTTGGCAAGGATACATATCTCTACCTCTAAAGCGAAGGAGTAACAAGTCAAAAGGTAAATTGGGTATTTATTAGAAGGCTCGGATTTTAGATCAGTCTCTTTGAGATGAAGAATGATATAGGGCGTGGAGCTTCTGACTTTCACCAAAGGTCGTCGTCCAACAAAGCTGCTAAGGCATGCATACACACCCGAATCCACGAGATAGACACACATGCTCGAACACATCCTCATTCGAGTGGATCCTAAGGTTACTTATCATGAAAGGAAAGTAAAATGGTTGTTAGATAAAAATCACAAAACAAATAGATTAAAGCCAACAAATAGGGTGCGGTTGCTAGTAACTTTCCCCGACCGTCCCATGATGAAGACTCGAACAGACGCCTCGATCATAGAAATGACAAAGACAACCTAAGTTAACGTTCCCATAACGGTCAACTTCCCTTACATCCCAAACTTTACATACTTTTACAAAGAAAGTGGTGATATCGGCCACTTTTTATAAAACTTTACATCGTTGATTTTTGCGCGTATCAACGAATAATCGATCCTTACAAATAATATCTTTGGTATATGCTCAGTGAACCGATTATCTTTAATCATTCACACTTTTTTTTGCTTGCCAATACATCATAAATCTCAGTGTAATTTGTAACACCCCCATTTTTACAATAAAGCAACGAAAGCTAATCTGGGGTATTAATTCATGGATACAACAATCATAATCATAGAAAATGACCCAAAAGAGACGTTTATTCAAAAGATATGTTATCATTCATTTCAAATCAGAGTTTTACAAAGGCAGGTCCCAAATTCTAGAAACATAAAATGTGAATGATAACAAGTTTTAGCCATCTTCGAGTCCATGCCACTCCATGCCATAAGTTGCTCATTTACCTGAGATAAACATGCATAAAAAAGGGTCAACACAAAGGTTGAGTGAAATTCATAGGTTTATAATAAAATGGTTGAAATTATGTTGTTATACACCCATAAGTGGTAATAACTGCAATGAGTATAATTATTATAGAAAACAGTATTATTGCCCTAAGCTTATGAATCACATATTTAAACTCAATAGAACCGGGAACCTTTACCAGGAGATATATTAGGAGTCACTACCCTAAGGGATACTTCGATCTACTATCCAAAGAGATATTGGGAGATATTACCCAAAGAGATATTGGGAGATATTACCCAAAGAGATATTGGGAGATATTACCCAAAGAGATATTTGGGAGATATTACCCAAAGAGATATTGGGAGATATTACCCAAAGAGATATTTTCGGGAGTATTAACCTAAGAGAGACTTTTCATGTATTTAGGCAATATTATTCAGGGTAGCATATAGTTGTTAGAGAACCCTTGCATTCATTGTTTTACATAGTATAATCACAGGTTTATAAAGCATGTGAGATTATGAACTCATTAAGTCTTTGAAAAGTAATCACATTGTTATAAGATAAACGAGTATGCAAAAGAGTTTGTAACAAGCATGTATCCCCCTCGCGGGTTTATAAAACATTCAAAAGATTAAAAAGCGAGGCTATGAACTCACCTGATATGTAGATGTAATAAATATTCCAAAATGAAAGCTGACGACCTTATCACAATCTTAACAGGGAAGGTTGATATAGCAAATGATAGTAAACAGCCACGTCACGCAACCTGAGTAAATATGTTGAGTCTTAGGAAGATTGTACTCTAGAACTTTAGTTTTAAGAGTTATGAGTTTGATTGAAGAGTTTGGAATTATTGTATCACCGTTCGGGCCATCATAATTTAGAAGTCATTCAGTAAACGTTTGAGGAGCTAGGGCACTTTAAATCGTAAACCCAACAACTCAGTCAAAACGTAATACCAAGATGAAACTCCTTAATATGAAGCTCCCTAGTATTGTGATATGATATAATCGATTTTAAGCGTTTTAATCAATATCTAGAAATGTTAAGCACGAGAAGCGTTAATTAAAGTTATGTCTTGTAAGGTTTTAAACATGTTTTTATACTTTTTCAAAATGTTACATTTTAGACCCTTGAGTTTGAAAAGTGGCAAAATATACCCTTGGGGTTTGCACTTTTATGAGTTTGGTCCTTCAAGTTTAAAAGATATACCATGTAAACCTTGTACTTTGAAAAGTGACATAATAGACCCCTATAGTTATAACTTTGTTAAAATGACATATTTAGCCCCTTTAGTTATAAGTTCAGAAAGTTACGATATATACCCCTTGCATGGATTATAATTACAAAACATGTCCAAATTGCCATGCAAGCTTATTTTAACATTTCAAAAGATATTTATAAGTTATAATAAACTAAAATATGAAGTTTTAACGTAACGCAAGTTTAAAATAACGATTCGTTAAGCTAGGAAGCAAAACGGGTCAAATTAGGGTTTCGGGTGTACGGTTTTGGATCAAAATGGAAAATGAGCATGAATTTAGTTATGAAACTTTAACAAAAGTATATTTAGGATCATATGAACATTATAAGAGTGTAGGAGCAGAATTAGAACATCTAGAACCTGGGTTTGAGCTTATAGCTTGAAAACGGGTCGAAATCGGGACTTTTAGCTTCGTACGCCAAGAATAACGACTCTCGGGATTCTTTTCTTGGTTTCTTTTGCTTCACTTCTGTTCTTGAGACTTCTTTGGATCCCTTAGGATCTTCTTAGAGTAAAGGATTCCTGCTATTAATGGTTATAGAGGAGGAAGTGGGGGATGAAGAAAAATGAAGTGTTATGGTTCCTATTTAGAGGTGAAATGATCTTGGTGACCAAGGTAAGCTTATGATCTGAGTTAGGACATGTGTAAGGGCTAGGGGGTGATGAGGATGGTCTATAGGATGTGTTGGTTAAGCTAGAAACTAGCCTTGAGGTGTTGGCTTTCTTTGGTGATGTCGTGGCTAGAAAAGAAAGAACAAGAGAGCATGTGATCAATTTTTAACTATAAATGAAGTAGATATTTGTTTGAGGTACTTGTAAGAAGTTTAGGTATGAAGTAGCATGGTCATCAAGGTGCTTGATTGCAATAAAAACTTTCAAATTGGGTCAAAATGCAAAGGTTTTGATTTTGGTTCATTAGGGCTCAATTAGGGTTTTCAAGCTTGAATTTCGTGTATACTTGATTAGGAATGATAGGTTACTGATCATAAGACTTATATTAAGGATCATAATCAAAATTTGATAGGTGGTTTGGGTTAAAATGGGTAGAAATGAGTAAACGGGTCAAAAGTTACAATTAGGGCACAATTAGGGTTTTCTAGTTTTATTTCTTGTACATTGTTGTTAATATGGTGAAATGATGATGGAAAGTGATTGAGAATGTTGTAATTTATGTTATTACCACTTATTTGAGAGTTGGTTTGAGTTTACAATGGATAAAAATGAAGAAACGGGTCATAGTTTAGAAACTAGCTCGGTTTTAGGGTTTAGGGTTTTGAATTAGGGTTTTAAGAGTAAAAATGTGTATGAAAGTTTATGAATAGAATAATTAGGGTTTACACATTGTATATTGAGTGTAGTAGCTTGTACACAAGTGATGGTGAAGAAATTAGAATGAAAACGGAGGTAAAACGGCTATTTTAGATGTCATGCTTAATGACTTGTACATTGTGCTTTGAAAACTTGTACTTGACTTGGAGGGAGTTTATATTTCAAATGAAATGTTATATTACTTGTATATATGCTTTAGTAGCTTGTACATTCACTTTAGATATTAACCCTTCATGGAATTAGGGTTTAGAGGTATACGATAACGGTTTAAAGCCCGTTTTGATATAACGTTGCGAATGGTACATTATAGGAATAATGTACTTTGTAATAAGGATATGATGATATTGAATTGACATATTGTGATGTTTGCTTGACATATATGAACACAAAATGACCATAGATAGGTTGCGTGAGCTCGTCTACTTTAGTTATGCAAATTACATTATATATTGAGATATTGATAATGCAAGTAATGTAATAAAGCAAAAAATTTCCCCGTACAATTGTGATCATAGTAAAATAGGTTGATGAAAATTCTTGGGTTGTTATAGTCTCCACCCCTTATAGAAATCTCGTCCTGAGATTTAATTGAAAGTTATAGTGAATAGATGTAGGTACTGGGCATGATTTGATCTTTATGTTAGGCTAATCAAGGTCACAAGTCCATGTGTGTGATGCATTTATAATTATGTTGTACACCATAATTATAATTACTTCCTTTCATACGTCTACTTATTTTCAAGACTACACCTCTTGATGACAGCCAATAGAATTTCTCTGGATTCTGATAGAATCTGGGTGGATGAAATACTTCGATTTACGGAGCCTGTGGGTTATGGGCCTACCATGCTTCTGCTGCGCTATTGTGATCGTAAAGAATCGTTATTCATTAACCTTTAAAAGTCAACATCAAATAAGAATGCTATCACAAGTCTTTGTCAAAATTTTCATACCTAGTGGTATTGAAATCATTTGACATTGTATAGATTCTTGTGTGTTTCCTTGTTATTATGTTGCAAAATATAATAGAAAATTTTAGAATACGGAGATCATGGAATGAGTAATGTCAAAGAATGATTATGAATTTGTAAGAGAGTTGCTAATCACGTGAGATACAAATTTGGAAATGAATAGATATTGAAGGTAATAATGAAAATGATTAAGGGATTGTTTGTACAAACGGATTGAAAGAAACTTGTTTGTACGTATGTTATATACTTAAGCCTACTTATTTATAATTTGTCACTTACAAAAAGAAGCGTTCAACTCCTTGTAACTGAGAATTTATAAATTCATAGTTCGGAGATTTATAATTTCCTTATTCAAATGAAGAAGTGACCTAATTCATTTCAATAAGATGATCATAAATCGTCTTACCTAAGCATAAAAACACGATATGGTAATGTGTAGAAAATGAATTGTTAGATAATACTGAGATGTTGATTGTACTGACGCCCATATAATCAAGGATGATAATTTATGTTGCAAAGGTATGAGGAGAGTATTCAGAGTTTGAACATAATAGAATCGATGGAATTGACAAATAATGTCGAATTTTGATATCACCAGATAACAAGATGTAACGGAATCATCACTTTATTATTTCATGGATAACTTTACATATCTTACATCACCGAAACTCTAAGAGTATTGATACTTATGCTACGTGTCTTGGGGTAGGATTCTAGATAAAATAATGAATGACAAGGATTGTAGCTTGGTGTTTGGGGTTTATGAAGTGGGTTTCAGATGATCCTTCATATGTAACTGGTGGCGAACCTAAGTATCCTCAAGAGTTGTTTTCAGCGGTTGATCTTTTGTCTCTGCAGTTTCTGGTCAGATGACCCACTTTGTTGCAAGTCCGACACTTGACAGTGCAAACTCCTGTGTGATGTAGGGTGCATCTTGTACATAAAGGAAGGTTTCCATGGTATTTTTTGGGAGGATAAGTCCTAACAGGTTCTTGTCTTCTATTTTGCTGGTGATGGTAATCATTGTTGCGGTTGTTATTGTTATGGTTATCTGGGTAGTTATTTTTGTTGATGTGATTGTTGGAGTGGTTATTGTTGTTGCGATCATTGGGGTAGTTGTCTTTGTCACGATTATTGGAATAGTTGTTGTTGTTGGTGGTGTTCCTTCTATCATCAAACTTTCGTTTGTGATTATTGGTTTCTTGCACAGAATTACGCTTTATTATTTGGTCCATTAGTCTGTGAGCTATGTTGGTGGCTTCTTCCAGAGTCTGAGGTTTTGAAGCAGTAACGTTTCCTTCAATGCTTTGCGGCAGTCCCCCGATGAAAGCTTCCATAAGTTTCTCGGTGTTTGGTACCATATTCGGGCATAAAACGGCTAATTCCTGGAATCTTCTAATATAAGTCTTGAGATCACTTCCATTTACAGTCAGACCATAAAATTCATCTTCCATTTTCTTGATCTCAGTTCGAGGACAATACTTGTTCGTCAGAAGCCTTTTTAACTCAGTCCAGGTGATTTGATTAGCTTGCTCTATTCCCATAGGCTGGGCATATGCATTCCACCAGGACAAGGCATCATCAGTTAAAGTACCAGTAGCAAATGTCACTCTGTCTTCCTCGGCACACTTGCTACGAGAAAATACTGATTCAGTACGTTCAAACCAGCGGATGAGGTCAACAGCTCCTTCCGTACCATTGAAGTAGAAAGGTTGACAGTTTATGAATTCTTTGTAGTTTCCTCTTTTTGCTACAGGAATTTCTCTAGGTCTAGTGTTCCTATTGGGATTGCTAGCACTTGCCATGGCAGCAGTCTGTGCTTCCAGGGCTGCAGTAAAATCAGCAATCAGTTGCCGGATGGCATCCAAAGTTATGGCTGGTGTTTCAGATGTTGATGTCCTTTTGGGAGGCATTCTATCAACACAAGATAACGCGTAGTAAGAATGACATCACAAGTTTTGAAAAGTAATACTTAAAAGAAAATGTGATGCTTAAAATGCTTAAAGAGAAATGCTTATTTTTGAATTTTAAGCACTTAGGGGTTATGGTATGATTCATGAAGACGGAGATAATGATGCAATTAGTGGAAATGATGATGAAAGAGCGATAAGTTGGAAAACAATAGATACGAAACGGGATTACCCTTTATAAATAAACTTGCTTCTTACTGTACACAAAAAAATCAAGATTGACAAGCGGTTTTATTTATACACACATCCATGGCTAGGATATCAATGCTATAAGACTATTCTAAGAGTTTTTTGATTCTGAGTCGGTGATGACATCCTAAGATCCTCCTGATTGTTTGGTGACGAGCTTGGATTTTTCAATGATTTGTCAAGATCGGAATATTCTGTAGTAAAGCAAAGGCATTCTTATCTTTTTACCCTAACTGTTCTTTTGGACGTTTGAGTAATTGAGGTAAGGATTTTCTTGAGTTTGGCACTATTCTTCGTATGATCATTCTATCAATACGTCCTTCCTGCATTTTCTTGATACGGTGAAAAGAGAGTTCATCTAAGTAATTCAAAATATCTTCTATTTGTTCCTCATGATGTTTCAGATGTATCTTAACTGAACTTTTTCTTATTTCAAATATTTGAGGTGGGGTAGGAGTATAAACAGAGGAAGATGGTTGATAAGTGTAAAATACACATATCCATTTATGCTTAAAAACAACCCAATTAAACCCAAACCATACCACAAATGGCAAAAATATGCTTGTATTTGTGTTTTGTGTGTGCAGGTACGGATATATCAAAAATCACAAGAAAACAGTCAAAAACGAGCAAGCACGGACACGAGAATCAGAAGAGTACAAAGCCGAAGCCAGAAAAGCCAAGCCTCAGTCAAAATCAGCCAAAGTCAGTCAAAGATGGTCAACAAAAGTCAACAAGACCCACAATATTCCATTTTAACCCTCTAAGTTTCACAAAAGTCCAAGAATAGCCCCTCTCCTCTTAATGGGCCTTAAAAACCCAAATGGGCCATACCCGGATCCTAAAGCCCAAATCCTTAGCCCATTCCCTCTTATAACAAACCACAAGGGCCAAACTTGCAATTCCCAAAAGTTATTTATAACTTATTATTTATAACTTAAAAAGGGAATAGAAAGAGAGGGACTGAAAGTGCAAATATGCCAAAGTCCAACAGTTTTAACTGTCAAAAAATGGGCGCGAATCCCATTTTTACTATTCATCGTCACTAACCTTTCACCCCCATGGTAAAACAAAGGGCAAATGAGAATTGAGGGTTCTATTGGTCAATTCAAGAGCTCGTTTATACAAAGGCAGGGAGAAATTAGTCTAATCAAAGGATTCATTAGCTTACTCTCAAGCTCAAGACACGTGGACATACCAAAGAAACACAAGGAAGGTGGGATTTTGTGCTAAATCACTCAGAGAACTAGCACAATGTCACATCAAAGGAATGCCACGCTGGCAATCCTTGATTGTGCACAATTTGATCCAACGTCCCACAACATAGATCAAACGATTGAAGGAAATGGAAGGCAGAGATTGTATGAAAGGGAAATGAGCTCAAGAGGCTAGAAGGATCCAAGGCAGGCTATAAAAAGGGGCTTCACTCCTCACACACACACATCTAGTTAGTACGTAGCTTTAGGATTAATTTTTAGCTTAATTTTACTTTAAACTTTGTAATTTCTTTTTAATATTGTAATCAAGTTTTCTATTAATGAATTCAGAAGTTTTTAATCTCTTTTAAGCTCTCTTATTTACTTCATGAAGCTCTTATTTTAACCTTAAACTGTTAAGCTAATAGCATAGCTACCTATAAGCCTTTTAAGAATATAAGCTAAAAGTTGAAGCTCAAAAGGCTTTTAATATTACTTTAAACTTCAAATCAGCTTATATCTATAAAATTATTACTTTGGGATAATGGATTGTGCGCTTATGGAAGAGAACCAAAACATGGAGGGTTATCTAGGACTTAACTCCTAGCTTATTTTAAGCTAGGAGAGGTTGTAGCGCATAATTGAATTTATCCCTCTTGTTTAGCTAGAGGTCAAGTAAATTTTCCTTTAATATCTTATGTCATTAAATTTTAGCTTATTTAGTAGTTAAGTGCTTATTAGTATCTGCTTATTTGCTTAAATCTCTTTGCTTATTAGTGCTTATTTTAGTATAAATTTCGCTTTAATAATCATAGTTGTTTGTCTGTTTTTAACTTTCCTAGTTTGAATCATAGTTTTTCATATAAGTGTCTTTAAATCCTTGAAAAAACCAAAAATAGGTAAATTAGCTTAAACCTTAGATTAATGTTTAATAATTTGTTAAGTCATGTTAGTTAGGGTTATTATAAGCTAAATATAATCTGGTAATTAGTACTTGTTAATTAGTTTTGCAATTTAGTAGCTTAATCAATCATGTCAAAGCAGTAAAGGGGTGTTTGGCATAAGCTAATTTGACCAATAAAAGTCAAATGCATTTGTGCAAAATTTTTTAGACAGCTTGAATTAGTTAAAAACCAATAAGGTAATGATTTTTTATAAATTTAGATTTAAGAAATTTAAAGAATTTGAGCTTATATAAAGTTGACAGCACCAGGGGAGTTTTTCTAAGAATTTCATTTGTGCAATCTTTGATCTAAGCCCTCATAAGCTTAGATCATGTTTGCATTTCACTTGCACACTCTACTTGAGTGTATATAAGTGTAGGATTACCCTTAGGAAACCTCGCCTTGTATGGTTTTGCACTTGTGTCAAACCAGGCAAACGTACTAACGTTAAGTTAGTACGCCTCCCTAAAGGTAGATTTTAGTTTGTTTAATTAGTTTTTCGCTTCTAAGTTTTAGTAGGATCATAGTTAGATGAGATTTATACATATTAGGATTTAGGTTAAAGTTTCTTAGCTTATTCTTCTAGCTAAAAATCGTTGTTGTCAAAGTCTTGTTAAAACACCTGTAAACACCAAAAACAGTAGGAACCTTTAAGTAGAGTTTTTAATTTATTATTTTGACTTATAAGTCTAGATTTTATAGCTTATTTAGATTGATAATAAGTAGTTTGATAAGTCCTTAAAGTTTTAGAGTCTAGTTTAGCTTATTGAGTTTTTTTTAGCTTGTTGGGATTTTGAGCCTTTAAGTTTTTCTACTTAGTTTAGCATTTTCATCATCATTTTCAGTTACTTTAATGTTCTTTTAGCTTAGATTTCTTAGCATTTTTGGATTAAGCACATTATAAGCTTCCTAGAACTCTTTTCCTTTTCAACTTTGAGCTTAATTTGAGCTTGTTATAAGCTCTTAAGTGAAAATAAGCCCAAAAGCTTACTTACTGAAACAGCTTATTAATAAGCTGTTTTTGAGCTTATTTATTTAGTTTCAGCTAAAGTCCCTTTTGTTAAATTAGCTTATTTTCATGTCCTTTATAAGTTCCAATTTTTAGTTTTTTATAAAAAGTTAAAAAATAAAAATTGCAAAAAGAGGGGTGTGCCTGCCTCGAACCCACGACCTTCATGTTATAACACCAACACCTTAACCGTTTTGCTACATTAGCTCATCCAACCATAGTTCACACAATTTAATACTTACACACGTTTTCACTTTCCTTTTTATTAAAAAGTCGTAGCTTAATAAGCTTATTTTAGGGCTTATTCGCTTAGCTTTTTTGTTCTTCTTATTTTTCTTAAGTTCCTGCTAGTGATTTAGACTTTTCCTGAATTTTTCAGATTTTTCCACCTTTTCTTTTATTTTTAATCATTTCTCGAAGGTTAAATTCTTATAAAATTCATAAAAAATAGAAAAAAGTTTTATAAAAATACAAAAAAATAGTTTTTAGTTTTATAAAAAATAGCTTAAGGTTTACATTCAGAAAAATCATTTTCCTACTTTTAAATTTTAACTTTAATTTTTGAGCGTTAATTTTTTAATTTTAAATATAGAATTTTAATTTTTAAATAGTTTAAAATTAGTTTTCTTGCCTTTCTATAATATTTTAGACTTTCTAGCTTAAAAATCATTTTTCCAAATTTTTAGTACTTAATTTGCTATTTTCTAGGATTTAATTAGAATAAATTAGTTTTTAATTCATAATAAATTCAAAAATAATCAAAAAAATGTTTTTCTTTTTCCTAAAATTTTCTTTTGTCCTATCTTAGGTTTAGAGTTTTAGTTTACATTTTTAGGGTTAAAATTTAGTTTACTTGCTTAAAAGTCGCGTTTTATTTGATTTTCGTATTTGTTTAATTGTTTTTAATTGTCCATTTTAATTGTTGCTTTAGATTATCAAATCATCCATTTGCTTATTCAAATCAGAATCCAAGCTTAAACGAGGTTTCAATTTCACTAGTCATTGGGGATAACGACCCGGGTGATCATACTTACCCGGTTTAATATACGTATTATATATTATATTATATATATTTTTGAGAGTGAATTTTATCAAGGGTAACTTGGTAATTTTCTTAATTACTCTTAAGGTTATATTTTATATATATTTTACGTGTATAAAACTTACACATCAATGGTGATACCAAATTACGGGTTTGATTCCGAGATGGATTAGATAACGTAGTTGAGGAAGAAGATGGGGAGCATATTCGTTTCTTAGGTGGTAATAGTTTTTTTTTCAGGAATAAAGAAATATCGAGGATCAAATAGTAGTGATGGTGGTAATATCGGAGATGGAGTCAAAATAGTTGGTGAAGTAATAGGATCTGGTGATGAAATAGGTAATTCCTTAGCATGAAATGCTTGTACGTCCTTCAAATAAGTATTATTGTAGAAAGATGAGAATACCGGTGGAATCATATTATCGTTAGAGTTTTTCGAAGAGTTAAAAGAATTGCTTCCCAATGAAGCTGGGAAATAATCTGATGAGACCGAAGTATAGTTAAGAATATTCATAGAGGAAAAAGCATCCTCAATATCGGAAGTAGAGTGGTTGGGAGAAGACATCGTTCTGTTAACAACCTAATTGTAAATAACATAAGTTATTTATGATATAATATAGTATAATAATTATGTATCTTTACATACTGATCCGGATTGTAGTGGCACGGAGGACTTTGATGGCTAGAAAAGAAATGTGGTTATAGTTAAGGTTTTGACCTTGTTCTCTATAACCATGGCGCTGATACCAATCTGTAACACCCCCCCTTTTTACATTATAGCAGCGGAAGCTAATTGGGGTATTACTTCCTGGAAACAACAATCATATCATAGAAAAGACCAAGAGAGTTTGTTCAAAAAATACGTTTCATTCATTTCTCAAATTCAGAGTTTTACAAGGACAGGTCCCACAATCTAGAAACCTAAAATGTGAAAGATACAAGTTTTAGCCATCTTCGAGTCCGTGCATCCAGGCCATAAGTTGTCTTTTCTGAGATACAAAGATGCATAAAAATAGGGTCCACAACAAGGTGAGTGAAATTCATAGGTTTATAATAAAATGGTTGAAATTATGTTGTTATACACCCATAAGTGGTAATAACTGCAATGAGTATAATTATTATAGAAAACAGTATTATTGCCCTAAGCTTATGAATCACATATTTAAACTCAATAGAACCGGGAACCTTTACCAGGAGATATATTGGGAGTCACTACCCTAAGGGATACTTCGATCTACTATCCAAAGAGATATTGGGAGATATTACCCAAAGAGATATTGGGAGATACTACCCAAAGAGATATTGGGAGAAATTACCCCAAAGAGATATTAGGAGTTATTACCCTAAAAGATACTTTCATGTATTTAGGCAATAATATATCAGGGTAGCATATAGTTTAGAGAACACTTGCATTCATGGTTTACAGTAGATATCACAGGTTTATAAAGCATGTGAGATTATGAACTCATTAAGTCTTTGAAAAGTAATCACATTGTTATAAGATAAACGAGTATGTAAAAGAGTTTGTAACAAGCATGTATCCCCCTCGCGGGTTTATAAAACATTCAAAAGATTGAAAAGCGAGGCTATGAACATCACTGATATGTAGTGTAATAACAAATTCCCAATGACACGCTGACGACCTTATCAAATCTGAACAGGAAGGTTGATATATCAAATGCTAGTAAACAGCCTCGTCAGGAACCTGAGTTTATATGTTGTGTCTTAGGAGATTGTTACTCTCCTAGAACTTGAGTTTTAAGAGTTATGAGTTGCTGAAGAGGTTGGAATTTTGTATCACGTTCGGGGTCATCACTAATTCAGAAGTCACGGACGTAACGTTTGAGGAGCTAGGGCACTTTAAATCGTAAACCCAACAACTCAGTCAGAATGTAATACCAAGATGAAACCCCTTAATATGAAGCTCCCTGTATTTGGAGTAGAGGAAATTGGATATGTGGTAGTAATGTTGCTTATATCCACTTCTGTTTCATACCCAGCGAGATCATCATATGTGGCTTTAATTAGAGCAATAGTGACTTTTAGATTAACAATATTAATATTTGAACTACTAGTATTAACATTTGTATTGGCAGTATTAATACTTGGCCTAGCATCATTATCATCTTGAGTGTTGTTTGTAGGCCTTTCTTGATAATCCAATCCACTATCTTTACTGACACCTTCATCATCCTTCTTTTCAATATCACAAGAAGGTTGTGGTTTAACATCACTAGCATTCTTTGTAGAGGAATCAAATAGTAAATCATTTTTCTTTAGTGGCATCACAATGTAGTCTTGGCTAGATTTTGTCTCCTTGTTAGAGTAACCTGCACCAAAACTTTCTTCTGTTCCTGCAAAATCATTAGAGTTTGTACCTGCAACAACTGGTACATAATTCATTGATTATGTTAGAACATCAATGTCAAACAGCCACTTTGGTCCATCACCTGCAATAATAGGTTTATCCTCCAAGAACTTAATATGCAAACTTTCTTCTACTTTCCTGGTTCTAATGTTGTATACCCTAAAAGCCTTGCTATTTAATGAGTATCCAACAAAGAATCCATCATCTGACTTGCCATCAAACTTACCCAAATGATCTAAGGTATTAAGAATGGTAACATGACACCCAAATGGTCTCATGAAGCTTAGAGCAGGGGTTCTACCTCTAACCAGTTCATAAGGGGTCTTGTTATGAGGCTTGACAACTAATACCCTATTCTGTACATAGCAAGCAGTGTTAACTGCTTCAGCCCAAAATGTAGTGGGTAACTTAGAGTCTGCTAACATGGTTCTAGCTGCCTCAATCAGTGTCCTATTTCTCCTTTCAGCAACACCATTTTGCTGAGGAGTTCTAGCTACACTATATTCCCTCTTAATGCCTTTCTTTTCACAAAACTCACTCATAACTCTATTCTTAAACTCTGTTCCATTGTCACATCTGATTACTTTTACTTTCTTATCAACTAGATTTTCTATTTCAGTTATAAAGCTCTTAAGGATACCACTAGTTTCATCCTTAGTTGCTAAAAAGAAAACCCAAGTAAATCTGCTATAATCATCAGTAACAACAAGACAATATTTCTTATTCATTAAGCTGCTCACATAAGTTGGATTAATAACAATAATTGATAGGTGGTTCGGGTTTAAAATGGGCGAAAACGAGTAAACGGGTCCAAAGTTCCAATTAGGGCACAATTAGGGTTTCTTGGATTCAATTTGCATATAGTTGAAGTAAAATGATGAAATGATGATTGTATATGATTGATAATGTTGTAAATTAAGTTATTACAACTTATTTGAGTATTGGTTTAGGTTTACAATGGATAAAAACGAAGAAACAGGTCATAGTTTAGTATTTTGCTTGGGTTAGGGTTTAGGATTTTGAATTAGGGTTTTAAGAGTAAAAATGTGTATGAAAGTTTATGAATAGAATAATTAGGGTTTACACATTGTATATTGAGTGTAGTAGCTTGTACACAAGTGATGGTGAAGAAATTAGAATGAAAACGGAGGTAAAACGGCTATTTTAGAGATCATGCTTAATGAATTGTACATTGTGCTTTTAAGGACTTGTACTTTACTTGGAGGGAGTTTATATTTCAAATGAAATGTTATATTACTTGTATATATGCTTTAGTAGCTTGTATATTCACTTTAGATATTAAACCTTCATGGAATTAGGGTTTAGAGGTATACGATAATGGTTTAAAGCCCGTTTTGATATAACGTTGTGAATGGTACATTATAGGAATAATGTACTTTGTAATAAGGATATGATGATATTGACTTGACATATTGTGATGTTTGCTTGACATATATGAAGACAGGATTGCCATAGATAGGTTGCGTGAGCTCGTCTACTTTAGTTATGCAAATTACATTATATATTGAGATATTGATAATGCAAGTAATGTAATAAAGCAAAAAGTTTCCTCGTACAATTGTGGTCATAGTAAAATAGGTTGATGAAAATTCTGGGGTTGTTATATAATTCACCGTCTTCACTATCATCATTTGTCCGGTTGATTCTTCCTTTTAACTTTTCTTCTTCGGAAATAATACATAATTGCGAAAGTAGCAAAATACACGAGCTACAAAACATCCCTATTGCATTGTGCAATTTTCCCGACCATTACGTAGATAGAGAAATTTTCACTTTGACACAAGAACTACAAAACTTTACATGAAAGCAACTAGCAACATCGATCAAATAGGCTTTAATCTACACGGTAGGCTAAGGTGTAAAGGCGAAACGAAACTATTTTTTATTGGTGTGGAAAAGGAAAGGAATGGCTCAGCAGGTTGTTCTAGGGGTATCTTTACTCTAAAAATGAGAGTAAGCAAAAGGGTTACACGGGGGTTAACTAACCAGGGTAGCTAGTTAATAATACGACATGTAGGCTTTTTGGTTTAATCCTAAAATTTACCGGTCAAGCATGTTACTCCATCTAAATCCATAGTACTTATCATTGAGGTCTCGAGTGATATACCAGGCCAAGTTCTAAAGTCCACTACATCACCGGCACACTTATATTTTTGTGGAATTTTGGTAAGCAATTGGAAACGGATAGGCTTAATTCTCACAAATAGACATTAAGGGTTATAGTGCACTAGGTAATGTAACTAGTGATTTTTCACAAAAAAGTCATGCAATTTTTTTTTAAATTTGATCTATTTTTAGGCATGTTAGCATTTTATTTGTGAAAATAAGGACAAGTACGTTCTAATTCTCCATCCCTCCACTTAAATTATACAATGTCCTCGTTATATAGACAAACAATTAAATAATATGGCAAAAGAATTAGAAGGAAACTTCCCTGATAGTTTGCTCCGAATGGTTCTCTATTTTGAGTGTTTGAGCAAAAAAGAGTGTTGACAGGGGCTTTTAGAATGCCCAAGAGAGGTCAACACGAGGTTTTTTCAGACTATACATCAAAGTCGATTTCGTTTATAGCAAGGTCCTGCATAAGAGTTAGAAGACGTTCGTGTAATTCGTGCTTTCGCTAACCTACAATACAAGAAAACAATTAAACACACAACTGTACAGGTTACAATACGTCGTATCCCAAACCCTTGGATACGCTGTATGTAAACCTGTAAAAATAATTAAATACTGGAATTTAAAAACTAAATTTATCCAGATATGCATAAACCGTATCCATAGGGGTTTGATACGCCGTATGTATGTCTGGCAGACAGACTCAAATTTAAAATAAAATTCAAACAATCTAAATGCGACAAACAATTAAAAACATAACCGGGTTGTCTCTCGGGGAGCACTTTTGTTTCAGTTGGTCTTTAAGTTTGACCTTTTTCCTTTTATTCATCCATAAAGACCCTTTTGATCATGCTAGAGGCAGGCTTAATGCTTTTAAAAACCAATTTTTCTTCCCCGGCCCTTAAAGTAAGTTTTCTTTTATAAATGTCGATCTTGACATGGGCAGTAGACAAGAATGGTCGTCCGAAGATCAAAGGAATGTACTCGTCCTCGGGTATGTCCAAGATGACAAAGTCAATGGGGAAAACAAATTTGCCAATCCTAACTAGCATGTTTGTGGCAATCCCTCTTAGTTGCTATATCATTCTATTGGCCAATTCAATGGTCATCCTAGTGTGAGACAAGTTGCCTAGACCAAGGTTGGTATAGGTAGAGAATGGCATAACACTCATACTAGCTCCTAAGTTAACAAGGGCCTTATCAAAACAAATGTTATTAATTAAGCAATGTAAGGTAAAGCTCCCTGGATCTTTTTCTTTCTGAGGCAGTATGCTATCATAAGTATCCAGAATGTCCACTCCACGTGCCTCCTTTAAATCATCACAGTTGTAGTTGTGTAGTCGCCTTGGGAAAGGGACTATTTCGAGAAACATGAATCTGTGTTGTGGACCCGATACGGCGTATGGATAATGTTCCATACGACGTATCTTAAATAAATCAGCTGTAGCAGTGGAGATCGATTTCACTTGGTTTTTGGATTTGTCTCTATTGTGCTTGGTAGACTTTCGAACCCTCTTTCTTGTAACACTTTACTCATTTGTCCGATTTGTAGTTCAAGGGTTTTAATCGATGCTCCTTGATTTTGGATTTCTGCATCGGTAGAGGCTCTAATTTCTTTGATGATGTTTGAGTTCTCTTCATGCCTCTTAGCTGATTCGGCCATGAATTTGGCCAGTAATTCTTCCATAGTTTCTCTTCGAGCAGGGTACGAAGAATTTCTGTTATTGCGTTGGTAGAATCCTGGTCCTGCTGCTCTATATTGTCCTCCAGGTTGACAGGGTGCACCAAACTGTGTGTAGTAGGCTTCTTCTAAAGTTTTTCCCTTTTCTTTCTGAGGACAGTCTTTTGTATTATGTGGCCCTTTGCATTGTTCGCATCTGACCTGAGCAACGTATACTTTCTCATTAACCTTCTTTATTTCCCTTCCGAGATTGTTGAGTTAGGCTTGGATAGCAGCAAGCCCGTCAGAAGTTTCAGTACCTCTGGTTCTTGAAGACGTTCCATTGTGCCATTTTTTGGAGTATTCAACCATTTCTTAGATGGCTATTTTAGCATTAGTGGCAGTTTTTGAATTTGTTGAGTTGGAACATCTAGCCCATTGTAAAACAAGATAACTTCCTGCATGTCGGTCAAGTAATGTTGAGGACACTTCATCAGCAGTTCTTTAAATCTTTCCTACGTACGGAAAAGGCTTTCATCGGGTTCTTGCTGGAAGTTGTTGATTTCCTCTATTTTCTTTACGGTATGGGCAATCGGACAATATTTATTTAGAAATTTAGTTTTGAGAATTTCCCAAATTGTAATCGAGCCTGATGGTTGATTCCTTAGCCATCTACTTGCGGCTCCAGTAAGAGATACAGGAAAAGCTCGTAGCATGATTTGATCTTGAGTTACTTTTGGGATGTGGAATAAGTCAATAATCTCGAGAACTATCTCCATGTGCTCGTTTGCATCTTCATGTTCCGAGCCACTGAAAGTATTGTCATGAAGTTCTTTAAGAAATTGCCCCTTAAATTCAAAGGGGGTGTCTTGGTTGATTGTGGGCCTCGTGATGCCTGACCCGTAATTTTCTTGGGTTTTGCTTATATATTGTTCCATTGTTTTGGCCATTATTTCTGTAACTTCTTCTTCTTCTATATGCTCTTCGATTTCAGAAAGTTGTACGGATTTCGGTGAACTTGTTTCCACTAGACTTGGATTATCAAAAAGCTTTCTTCTTGAGCGAAGTACTCGTTCAGGGTTTTTGAGAGGTGAAAGTAGCTCTTTAGTAGAGCTCCGTGTCATGCACCACCTGAAACAGAGAATTAAACAATAGGATATGCTCTTACAAGAAGGAATACAGAAATGCGAAAATTAATTTTAAGTTTTGTATACTATATTAGATGACCGATACGCCGTATTCTATTGATTAGTGATACGCCGTACTAGTCTGTTGAATATCTGTACGCCGTATAGAGTTTAATGAATACGCATGATATGGTTGAAATCACATATCTTTATTATACCAAAATGGCCCTTAAATGATCAAAATGTGCAAAAATATGCTTGTATTTGTGTATTTTGTTGTTTGTGAATGTGTAGGTACGGATAGTGCAAAAATCACAAGAAAACAATCAAAACCGGACAAACACGAACACGGGAACGGATAGAGTGCACAAGAGCCGGAAGTTTCTAGCAAAAGGTAATTAAAAGACAACCCTTGGTCAACCATTGGTCAACTCACAAAAGACAAAATCCTCAAAATACCCAAAATGCCCTTATTGTTAACTCATTTTCATCAAAAGTCCCTAAACCCTAACACCGTTATCTCCTTTTTATTAAAGAGATAACGGTCATTATCTCTTATATAAACCTAAAACCATTTAACCGGCCGAATCCTTTATAAAGAAAACCCAAGCCCAGGTCAAAGCCCATACCTTTACCCCCGAGTCAACCAAAGTTATAAAAAGAAAAGAAAAGAAGCACAAGAAAACCTGTTTTTACTATTCATCGTCTCTTTCATTTTACACTGCATCAAAAACAAAGGGCAAATCCCAATTGGCTACGTGGAACAAAGATTCGAGTGCTATGCTACATGTCAGCAAAAGGAAACGTCACAAAAGAGCTTCTATTGGTCCATTTACACAAAGGGAATGACACGTGGGCTCCTAACAAACACACAAGAAGTGGAAAATTACACTAAATCCAGTGTAATAAAAGCACAAAGCCTCTGACATAAGGAATGCCACGCTGGCAATCCGTGTGCACACTTATTGATCAAACGGCCTAGATTAGTAATTTGGTGTAACGAAATACATCTGTCACCATGATAATAGAAAAACGACTCAAATAAACGTTTACCAACAATGTGTTTCCATAAATATTAGGAGTTTAAAATTGCATTTAGGTCCTACAGAATCGTAACTACCGTCTATTACAAACCATGAAAACATATTGTTTTCAAATAAAAGACATTGTTTTAGACACAACATAAGATATTGTTTTTGAAAGACCGGAACACACAAGAAGTCTTTCCATAAAATCCATCACCACACGCACGACACCTCCACGCCATCGTTTCCTTCAACCTTGGTTACTGGTATGTGCTATTTTACACATACCTTTTACCTTGTAAAATGAACCCAAAAGACCAAAAACATAATAAAAATAGCAAATATATGCTTGTTTTTGTGTTTATGTATGTACATGTACGGATATTAAAGAAATAGACAAAATTAAAGCAAAAACAGACAAAGCCGAACACGGGAAGGAAAGAGTGCACAAGAGCCGGGAGTTTCTAGCAAAGGTCAACAAAGTCAACCTTGGTCAACCCACAAAACGATAAATCCTCAAAATACCTAAATGAGCCTTAATGTTGAAACAAATTTCACAAAAAGTCCTAAATCAATAACACCGTTAGTCCTTTATTATTTAAAGACTAACGGTCGTATCCTTATAAACCATAAACCTATTTAAAACTTATACAAATTTACCCAGCCTAAAAGATAACCAAGCCCAAAACACTCGAGCCAAAAATCTAAGTCCTATATGACCCGGAAGTCAAATTTTAGTCAAACAATTAAAAATATTACGGGCACTGTATATCTTCCCCAACTTTCACCCGCCAAGAACACCTTAACCCTAGAAAATTAACCCAGGGTAAAAATCCCACACACACCACATTTAAACCTCACACGCACATCAGTACACTCTCAACATAGTTTCTAGAAGCATCTTCACACTCAAAACGCATGATCCACCCTACCACCCCTGCCACTTTGGCAATCTGTGTTAGGGTTTATGAACTAAGGCCTGTGATGGAAAAGAAGTGGTAATCAAGATCAAGATAACGTACAAGATTAAAGATAAAGGGTCCGGTTTCAGTCCACACCACTAACACAACCCCGAAGAGGCTTCCCCTGCTCATTAGTTACTAAAAAATGGCTTAGTATTTCCCCCCCCATTTTTTAGGGAGGGAGGATAATTTAAGGATTTAAATTCCGTCTTAGAGTTAACATTACTATTGAAATGTATTTTCAATCCCTCTTACTTTTAAGGCATTGTAACCGTTTTAAGGCTCTAAAAAGAATCCCGTTTATTTCATAAGCTCTCTTACTTATCTTATTAATCTCAAAGTAGTTATAAATCCACTATTCTCAATTCCTAAGACACCCTGTTTTTTTCCATCAAGTACTCGTTGGCATTTGGTTGAAATTTGGTGATGTTACAAGCTGCTAATGGAAGAAGGATCAAATTTTGGAAGGATCCTTGTTTTTAAAACTGTTGCATACATGGACCTAGGGGTGTTAGGATAGGATAGGATTCAATCTCAAATACTTTGGACCACTTGTAAGTTTCTCATTTACATTTTTCAAGTTTTAGCTTAATATGATGCACTTGCGTATTACTGTTCATTCTAGAGCTTATTTCCGTTCATATATGCTTATTATGACTTGCTTAGTTGTTTAGATAATCTATTTTTGCCTTTTAATGCTTAAAATCTTAGATATATAGATTATAGCTAAAAATTAATTAAAAACCAAAATAAAGTAGCATTAGCTTTTAGATGTTAAATCTGTTAATTTGATTGTTTAAATATGTTATTTAGGTCATATAAAAAAAAAAAAGTCAGTAAATAACATCTGGTATTTCCAAGTTTGTAGGCTGAAATCATGATTGGTAAGGTTAAATTGAATGTTTAAAAGATGATAAGGGCTTTGGCACAAGTTCAAAATGGGTCAGAATAACTAAGGTTAATTTGGTTTCTAAGTCAAATTTAACAAGATCAATCTTAGTCTATAAGTTATACTTTTCAAGATTTAAATGAGTAAATTTCAAATTTAAGGTCTTAAGTGTCTATGGTTTGAATCTGTGGAATTAGCAGTTTTCGTTTATTAGCTTATTTTCTTAGCTTTTGATTAGGTGTTGTTTTGTGGTATTTTCAAACTTGTTTTTAAGTCTAAATGCATAGAAAAGTGTTCAATTCAACATTCTAGAAATAGTGTCATTAGTCTGTCATAATTTTTAAGTCTATTTTCAAAGTTTTAAAAGTCCATTTTCATAAACCCATCTAGATAAGCTAAAGTTAGATTAAAGATCTTAAACTTGTTTGTATATGTTCTTTGAAGCAAATTTCTTATTGTTTTCAAGTTTTAGGAAAAGTCCTTTTAGTAAAGTGCTTAAAAAGTAGCATAAAATCACCCTATTAGGCAGTTAATTACTGTTTGTAGTTAAAAAGCCTATATTGGATTCCTGAGCTTATGATCTGTTGAAATTGCTTATTCTAGGTGTAGATTTGCTTATTAAGCTAAGGATTTTAGCCTTAGGTAGCTCATTTGGACTTAATTTGAGCTTTTTAGAGGCTCTTGTGCAAAGTCAGTTTAAGTACTTAAGCTTGTGATGTCTTTTTAGCATTCTGTCTTTCATTTGCTTTTTCAGAGCTTATTATTAAGTTTCATTATTCGTTGTAGTTCAATAAAATGTTCATTTTCATGTAAACATTAAGTTTTCATAAAAAGTTTTTAAAAATAAAATAAATTTTCAAAAAGGAAAGCCATGGGGGTCGAACCCATGACCTTCCCTTTGCACACTCAACGCCTCACACACCACACTCTGCTACCATAATGCCCTTGGGTCTTTTCTATCATTCTCTTGCACACTTAATTACTTATACACGATTTGTTTTCTTATTTTCTTTAAAAAGCCATAGCATAAATTTAGCTTATTAGGTTTTATTCTTCCAGCTTATTTTTAGTTCATATTTTTAGAAAATCTGTCTCATTATTTTACACGTTTAGTAATTTTTCCAAATTTTTAGAATTACCTTTTTTAATTTTAAATCATTTTTCTTTATTAAAAACTTTAAAAATTCATAAAAATAGAAAAATAATAAAAAAATATTTTTTTTATAAAATTTTCTTTTATCATATTCTAGGCTTAGGTTTGAAATTTACTTTCGTAGGGTTAATATTTTGTAATTTCACTTTTTAAAGAACGAGATTTCGTTCCCATTCTCGTTTTCATCCTTTCACCTTGAGCTCTCCTAGCTCCCTCGTTTTCTATCGTATTTATCCCTTTTGTCTTATTCTCTACCGAACTTCTCCGCTCATATTATTTAACCTCTTATTATTTTTACCTTACGGTATATATCTTCTTGTCCTTGCCTCTTTCTTCTCGTCTAAAAACAATTTCTTGTGTCTCTTCTCAGTTACTCTCGCCGTTATCCTCCCTTTACTCCTTCTGTTCGCTCTCGCTTAGGCTACTCTGCTCCTACTCCTTCCACTCCTTCTATCAACATTATCCTCTCCTTTCGTTCACGGCAATTCTCTTGCTCCGTATATTTCAACTTGCCTTCTCCTCACAGTTTAGGACCCCTTTTCCGCTTCCTTCTCTATTCCTCTTGATTCCAACTCGTTTCCACGTTCTCACTTCACCAGTCTTCTCCCGCTCCCAGCATTCCATTTACCCCCCATCCGCATTTCCTCTCCCACTTCTCTTTTTTTTACGACCTATTTATTTTTTAACTTTAGCACCCTCGTTTTATAATTTCCTTAGCATTTTCTTTTTAAATAGTCATTTAGGATTAGAAAAAGTTTAGATAATCATTTAGGGATTAATTTAGTTTAGTTGCTTATTTGTCACGTTTTCTTTAATTACCGTTATTTGAAATTAATTACTTAGTGCTTAATTTTCTGCTTTTTAGTTAAATTAGGATTGGAAATAGTAGAAAAATAGTTTTAGGATTAATTTTTGATAATTTAGGTTTTAAATATCGCGTTTTAAATTCCCATTTACATTTTAATGCTTACGTGTTTAATTGTTATTTCTTGCTTACTTAATTTCGTGCATTTTTTTACTTGCCATTTACATTTAGTAGGATTTAGAAAAACCAATTCAAAAATCTTTGAAACCATTAAAAATGTGCGATCACGGACTTAGCCGATTTTCAATTCACGCTCGTACGAGGAAAACACCCGCGAGGTTTATGAGACAACTTTGGATACAAGTTGGTTTCTCAAACCCGAACGGAAAATACTTACTATACTTTTTATTTATAATTTGATAAAATCCCATATAAACGTATATATTATATTATATAAATAGTGTGTTTCGAAAGGTAATAAATTTTTTGGCGCCGCTGCCGGGGAAGTGTGTTACGATTATCGTGTTTCGTTCGAAGATTAGTGTTTTTGAAGAACCTTCCTCGTGAAGTTATTTTCCGTTTGTGAATATTTTACACTTCTATTTTCTTTTATTTTAATTTTAAAAATAACCGTTTGTTAATCGTTGTTACGGCTCACCTTTAGATTACGTGCTATAAGGGAAGTTTAAGGCGGGTTTGATCAACATCACCCAAAAGGAGAAGGGTTATTCTAAATAGCGCCTCGTGCTTACCAACTCATCCGCTTTCTTGTACGTATTTTTAGAGAGCTACCGTGTACGTTTGATTTTCGCTTACCAAAAATATTTTTCTTTCTTATTTTAATTTTAAAATCTAAAAAATATTCTTCTCTATCCTCTTACTACATTTAATTCTTATCTTCTTTATCCTCTATTCCGTTTAATTCTTCGACATGTCTTCGTATAACCATTTAGGTTGCTCGTATTGTGGAGGTCCGTTTAATGGTGAAAACTGTCCGAGCTGTAGCAGTATAGGATCCGGAGATGAGTTTGTCTATGACCCAAATCCTTATTCTTATAATGAAACACCAAACTTCTTCAACCAACCTCCACAATACCAATACGAACATACCCGGTGAATATGGAGGAACTACTCATCCGGGTTACGATTGTCAAACAGGGAACACACCCGTCTTTGATCAGGGTCCCTATTACAATCAAGACTTTGGATTTAACCAACCTTTACATTATTTTCCGAGTCAACCACAACAATTCCCTTGTGAAAATTGCGGGGGTCTTCATGAGAATTTTCAGTGTCAACCATTGAACCAAAATTATGATCCTAATTTTTGTTATGATCCGATTTATTCCGGTTTTGACCAATATCAACCCCCGCAGTTTCCCAAAATTCATTATCTTCCTCAAACAACAGATATGGAATTGTTGCAAGCTAGAGAAAACTTAATGGAAACCATTCAAGCCTTTTTAAAGGAGTATGATCATATACCTCCTGACGAAAAGTGCATGGCTTTATTGCTAGCTGAGGAGAGATTTCTTAAAATTAAGCAAGCTGTGGAAGAAAAGCAGTTGCAACCTGAAGTTGATCGAAGTATTGCTACTAAAGCATATAATGATTTGCAAGATTCATAAAAGAAAATTCAACCAAAGCAGAGGAGCCGTCAGTTCAAAGTTTTACTCCAAATGGGAATGATTCTATGATCGACGATGTGAAGTTGTTATGAAAGACATTTACACCTTCTTAAGGAAGTTTAGTCGTATACCTTTTGGAGTAACACCAAAGGTTTTATTGGTAGCTTGGGAGAGATTTTCCGAAATTAAGCATGCTTTTACGGACAAGCAATATCAACAAGAAGATATCCAAGAATTGATGAGTAAACTCCTTGAAGATGTGCGAAATATTAATGAGGAGCTATCAGAATATATTAATTGTCCAAACTGGAATCGTCCTACCTTTTACGATGACGTGATCTCACGGATTCTCATCCTTGAATTTATTTATATCATATATATATACGTTTTAAGGAGTAAGTTTCACCGGATCAGGGGACGAGCATCTTAACACTATTTCAGAAACAGAAAAGTCTAGTGTTCAGAACCTTATCCCAATCTCAAGTGAGTTTAAGGCTATTTCTGAAGATATTTGTGATGTGCTGTCTTGTGATAATGATCATTTTGATGCTGAATTTGGACTTATTAACTCGTTGCTTAGTCGAGATAGTTCGATCACATCTCCTAAGATTGATTTTCTTCCCGAAGAGTTCGTCGGTGAACTCGATCTTATTGATCTAATTTTACCAGGAATTAATAATGACGATTTTGATGAAGAAGAAGGAGAGATTGATATTGATATTTTTCAAATAGAGGACAAGATTCTTCGTGAGAAATTATTAAACGTCAATCTTCTCATTGATAAGATTGAAGCGTTGAATCTTATTCCTTCTATTCCTTTTGTGCTCGAATATCCCTCCTCTTCTCTTATTTCCGTTGTGGATAGTGATTTTCTTATAGAGGAGGTTGATACATTTCTTGTTCCGGAAGACTCGATACCACCGGGTATTGAAAGTGATTTTGACTCGGAAGGGGATATTATTTTTTCTAACGACTTACTTAATGATGATCCTATTCCCGAGTATGAGCGTTTTACCTTCGACATTGAGCCTGATGCACCCGTGATAAACAATTTTGATGAGCTTAATGAAGACGAATGTTTTGACCTAGGGGGAGGTGAGATTGATGTTTCTTAGAATATTGAAGATGATGATTCCTTCGCATTTGTCATTCGGACTTTTCTCCCGTATCGCACCTACCCTGTGGATTCTCCTTTACTTCTCTCTACCGGGAGTGAAGACACCATTTTTGACCCCGACATCTCCACTTAGAGTCGGTGGCATCTCATCAGGATGGAAATTTCATGTGCTTTAATATTTATCCAAACATTAATGAAAGCCCGAATGAGATTTTTCTTTTCCATATTGCTTCCCCATGGACAACTTAATTCGGGGTCGAGTCAAGCTCGTGACTCGGATAACAAAAACAAGCGTTTCTATCTTCTTTCTTATTTCTAATGTGATGTGAGGAGGCTTGTACTCTTTCGATTCTTGTTGTTTGTGCTTGTGATTGTTTGTAGGATTGACCCAAAATTTTTGAAGACTCTCGTGTTTGGAGTTTTGTCCTGGTCCACTCGAGCTTCCTAGCCTTTTCTTGCCATTAGTTTGGGGAAATCCGATATCCTAGATTATTATCGACTAACATCTATCTTTTAGCATACTTGATAAACGACTTAAGATTTTTGTGATACTTTATTCATGCTCGGATTATGCATTCGACTTTTTGAGTTTTAGTATGGGGTTTTGAGCCTTAGACTAGGAAACATTAAGGACAATGTTTAGTTTTAGTATGAGGTATGGTATATGTTTAATTACACATACCATTTTCCATTAAAAACGGACTTAAATGACTAAAAACATACCAAAAATACATTGTATTTGTATGTTTGCATTTGTATTGTGCAGGAACGGATATTCAAGAAAAGGACAAAACGAAAGCCAAAAACAAACAAAACCGAGCACGGAGTGGAAAAGACAAAGTCAAATCAAAGTCAAAAGTCAGCCACATGAAGAAAATACAACTTGAGGGACTAAAACTGCCAAACCTCAAGTTGTATTACAAAAGAAAAAGACAAGGGTCGAAATTGCAAACCGGGCGAAGTTTGTTATAAGAAGTGAGGGGCCAAAGCTGCCAACCTACCCAAACTTCTTTCTTCCCGCCCAAAACAAAACCCAGGTACAACTAGGCAACTTGGACATGTCGTCCCATACCTTCTCCCTGCAAAACACTCAACACCCTAGAAAAAAATCATTTCAACCACTCCTCTATCAACCCCCCCAGCTGTATAAGTGCCATGTTGGCAATCCCTCACCATTCCCAAGTATTTTCGATGGCTATGATTGACTCAAGAGAAGCACAAAAGTAATTGAAGGCTGGGATTTGTTTTAGAATCACCTCACACAACAAGCACACTTGGTTTTTGTCTCTACAAAGAAACACAGCAGAAAGAAGTCCCAAAGAAGAAGACTTCGGCTATAAATAGAGCCTTTTGTAAGCCTTTGAGGCAACTAGTTAGTTTTTAATTTATAATATAACTTAGCTTACTTTCAGTCATTTACAGCTTTTACTTTCAGCTTTGTAACACTTTCAAGTTTTAATGCAAATTTGAGTTTTTAAGTCACTTTATAATTCCAAGTGTTAAGTTTCTTACTTGTGTTGTTCTGTGTTCACTCTAAAAAAAAGGCTCTCAATACAGCTTGTTTATAAGCTGCTTTAACTAAGTAAATTTAAAAAGTTAAGTAGTTAAGAGAAAATCACACCAATCACTCTCAAATATACCACAACTTATTTTATGGATGATAAGCCAGTTCTGGATGGGCTTATGGACTCTCACTAGCTTGTTTTATACAAGCTAGAGCTTGTAGATTCTTGATTCAGCCCTGTTTTGAGCAAGGGTGTTGTAAGTTTCTCTTTTTCTTATTTTTCCTATTTACTCCAGAACTGCTTATTAGTGCTTAATTGTTACTTACATTTTCTTATTTATGCTTTATCATGATGTTTAATGCTTATCTTGCTTAGTTGTTAGTTTAAAAATAGTTTGTGTCACTCTCTGAGTTAATACTGGTAGTATGCTTAGTTAAAACTGTTAGATTGATTCAGCTTATTTAAGTGCTTATTCTTGATTGAAGTCTACTTATAAATGCCTTATTTTGTTAATTGATAATCTGTTTTTAATAAATTAGGATCAAATCAGCTTAAAATAAAAAGAAAAATGATTTTTGAAAACTTTAAGGGGTATTTTCAACTAGCAGTACTAACCCATAATTAGTACTGCTAGTTCGCTTTTAGAAATTTTAAAGCTAGCAGTACTAAGTTAAATCTAGCAGTACTAACTCCAAGTTAGTACTGTTAGTACTGGTGGTTCATTTTAGCTTATCAGCTTATTATTTTGGCTTATTTAAGATTTTCTTAGCTTTTTAGAGTAGATTAAACCATTTTCCTTTACTATCTTTAAGAGTAAGCTTATTTAAGCTTATTTTCCTTTTCAAAGTATTTTCAATAGTGTTTCAGTTTGTAGCTTTTTAGCTTATTTGCCATTCTAGTTTATTCTAGTTGCTTATTCTTACTCCTGAAGTGCTTATTAGGGATAGTTAAATATCTGTTTTAGCTTATTTGCTTATTACTTGCTTCATTGAACTAGCAGTACTAACTTTAAAGCTAGCAGTACTAACTTTAAAGCTAGCAGTACTAACTCCAAGTTAGTACTGATAGTTAATACTGTTAGTACTGTTGCTAGTACTGCTGAGTTTCCTTGCTTAATTTAGCTTAATTCCTTTTTGAATTTGCTTATTTAGAATTAGTTTAGCTTATTTGGTTTGTCTTAAGCTTATTTGAGCTTATTTGTGTCTTAGTGTAAAAGTTTTAAGTGTTTTTACCATTTCTAGCTTTTATTCTTGTTCCAGCTTATTTTCTTTGCTTATTTTTATGTGCAATTGCTTATTAGTGTTAGTGCCCAATAATTCCTTGTCATATTCAAACATCAATTTTCAATCCGTCTTTTGATTTTCTATTCAAGCCTCGTTGGGACATAACGACCCGGGAACACTCTATACTGCTTTTGGTTTCATTGGTCTCGCGGATTCTGATCCTTGTTGTGTATTTATATATATTTGTATTTATTGGTACGTAATAAGGGGTGAGAACGAGCGAGTCAATTACATTACTTAAAAGAGATTACAATTTGATCAAAATGATAATAAGCTCCTAAAATTACACTAAGCTAAGAAAAACTAGAAAAGAAA
>BQNB010007123.1:9800-43756 GCA_026074375.1 Tanacetum coccineum
ATGAGTAAGATTGTTGTAGTAATGTAAGAAACTTTAGTGATATACTAAAATTCTTGAAGATTTTGGCACGGGTTTGCTGCTAGCTTCATGATTTAAGAAACACCCTTGTTTTCCATAAAACGTTTTGTACAAAACAAGCAGGAAAACACCCTTGAAATCAATCACGCAAAGTAAAAACAGTTGAATGAAAACACATACTATGGTTTAACCACACTAGCCAGCATTGCATTCTCGTATACATGCGTGTTTTCTGAATATTATAGGAGTACAGACGTGATGTTCACCGGACATATAATCACATATATATTAAGTTACAAAACAGTTCACTAATGAGTAAAAATTCAAGTTGTAATACTTCACACCTAACTTATTTCATCTCAAATAATATCAATGGACATCTATAAATGCATATATAAAACTTGAAACCAAACCTCAAGTTAAATGAAACGCATGGGCAAGTTGAGCTTACCAACATCATTTAGGGCGAAAAAACGAAATTCCATAGCATATCACAAATACATATCCAATAGTTGCCATGGAGAAAAGGGATACGCAAAGTAATTCTGTGCATAGCATAAACCAAAATAGTGACATACCATCAAATTCCATTTGGCACAAATAACTTAAAAAGGGTAAAAAAAAAGAAACAGTTATGACTTACCTTCTATTGAATCAAGTGTAGTAGTTTTTGTAGGGAAACATGTACACTTTTTATTATAACAAAATCAGATTATAATTAACAAATAATTAATAGAAATAAATAACATTTATACACATCCATATGCATATGGTGCAATCAATGCTGGTTAATCCTCATTAATTTGTCAATCATAATCAGCCAATTAATTGTCAATCAATGACTCATTAATCTTGCAAATCGGCCAATTAAAATAATAGTCAATGACTCATTAATTTGCAAATCATAACATCCAATTTAATTGTCAGTCAAAGACACATTAATTAGCTGTTATTACTCAATTTAACCAATTTTCTCCATTCTAACTACCCTTCTTTGAGATTCGATATCTCATTCACACTAACTTCATTTTTGAACATATAATGGCTTGTTACAAAGCCTTACACTTCAAACTGATTCGAAAATTATTATCGATCTATAAAACTGCAATTAAATCTGTTTTGTAAAACTGATTTCCAACGAAACTCTATCTAGGTTTCGACAGAAATAATTTATAAGAAAACTTGTTAACAATATTATATCAAAATTAAAAGCGTTTTAATTCTGTGTAAACAGAATCTGTTTTAAGACTGTTGGGAAACCTGCATACTTTTAATAGCGTAGATCGAATAATTAACAAGTAAATGAACGTAAAGAAAAACAGATAACATAAGCAGTAAAAGAACGAGGCTCGTGTTGAACACGATTCCCTTAAAACAGATTCGCCGTCTGTTTCCCAGGGTACAACGTCCAAAGCTGTTGTACAGCCGGACCTGACATACTTGCCTGAAATATCACGGAAAACAGAGTGCTTCTGATCGACAAGACTGCTGGAAAACTTGTTAATGGAGCTTTTCTCTCTTGTGTGTTTTTTCTTGTTGTTGTGGTCGTATATTGGAATAGTTGAGATTGCCATCTATTTATACACATTCATATGCATATGGTGTAATGGTGCAATCAATGTCAATTAATGCCTTAATAATGATTCATTAATTTTCTGTTATAAACCTTTGAGTCAAATAATAACCGCCAATTAAATTGTCAATTAATGACCCATTAATTTACAGTTATAAACCTTTGAAACAAATAATAACAGCCAATTCAATTGTCAATTAAGGACACATTAATTTGCAGTTACCAAACGAGCTCGTAACTGACATTTAACCATTTTCCTCCATTCCAACTTTCCTTCTTTGAGACTCGATATCTCATTCACACTAACTCTGTTTTGGACATATACTGGCTCGACCTGGCCTTACATTTAATAATTATATTTACTAATAATTATCTATGTCCAAAGTTAGTGAAAACACATTTTTCACTAAAATTTTCCAACAATCCCCCACATGAATGGAAATCGGTCGAAAACACTCGAAATTTTTGGCGAAATTTCTGCGGTTGAGTCCTGCATAGGATAGGTAGGTGTGACCCTTTGAACCTTCCCTTGTGAGATGCACTTAGCCTCCTAGATCTGAGTAGACGCGATGTCCTTGAACTCAGCCTCTGTTTACGTAGACGACAATACACACTCACACACGACTCTCCCTGACATTGTCAAGTCCTCATAGTCGTGCTCGTTATGGTCATGAGCACTAGCCTGGTTCTGCAAGAGCTCTTAGGATTTGCGCCCCCCACAATTCCTTTCAAAGCGACCCCACTTCTCTCTCACATAGGTGATTTCATCCTGAATCATTAAAAACATATGTTTTTGTGATTTCATCTTGAATCATTATGCTTTGTGATTTCATCCTGAATCAATAAAGCCATATGTTTAACCTCTCAACAAGTCACATTTGTTATAGGAATGGACTAGGATGTTACAATTTTTAAGTAACACCCCTATATTGACGTGACTTCCCCCACATTTCTATGATTAGGTTGTCCTATTGAACCTAGATCTTGGGATCTCCAGTCAACTGGGTTAGGTTTTCCTTCATAGAAACTCATTCCTTTAAGGGCTTTAGTCTCATTCCTTTAGACGACTCTCTAACTAACTCTCTGCTTAAGCCTTTCGTAAGCGAATCCGCTATGTTATCCATTGACTTTACGTAGTCAATCGTGATAACTCTATTTGAGAGTAGTTGTCGCACCAATCACCGTCTATGAAGAATATGTATTGACTTACCATTTTACATTGTGATATGAGCTCTATCAAAATTCAATTGACTATCACACTTTATAAACATGGCCGTTACCGGTTTACGCCATCTTGGTATGTCTTTTATGAATTAACGTAAATATCCCGCACATTCTATAAATTTATCTTAAATGATAAATTCAGATTTTATCATAGATTTAGCTATAAGCGTCTATTTAAAATACTTTCAAGATTTCTAAGACATAGCTTTCCACTTAGCGTAAGTACATCCGCTCTAGTGGATCTAGATTCTTTTAAGTAAAAATCCAAATTTGCATTACTCTATCATTTGATAGCAGCTGGATATCTTCCATAATGCAATTTCATAAGTATCATAGTACTTGTGTAATTATTCAAATGATCATTACTTGAATTACTGGTATACTTGACCTGGTTATAAATTCAGGTCACATACGTTATTACACACATAAGATGCCCAATTTTCTTTGAGTATTTAAAATGGGCAACACATTTACCTCTATTTTAAATAGAACTAAAAAGATGTCATTGAATTCTAGTTAGGCCAGAATCCCCCACATTAAACCTCTCAAGAATATTATCCTTATAATGTTTTTGACTATATATGCTTATGAATCATGATGTATATGTGATAAGGTGTTTATTTATTAAGTTAATGCACATACGAAATAACACATTTTATCATAGGCCGATGGATTATGTTTAATAGAATGTGTGGAATGATGTTGTTTAAGCAGTGTAGGTTTATTTTATAGTGTGTTTGAAATAGAATGATCTTAAATGATTTAGAATTGTAGAATAATTTAATTAGCGATTGATTGTGGAGGTAAAATAACTGATAAGGATGTTCTGTTATCTTATCACGCACACACGTATATACACAACGAAGTTCCAGCTAGATTTCATGAAATTGTTATATTTTATTAACAGAGTTTACTGATGTCAATTTGTTCGTGATGCATCTGTGATTAGGTGTTTGATTATAGAGTTAAGATATGTTTTTAGCACAATTTGTGGATTGGTGTTGTAACTTGTAAGCGGTTCATATTATGTTAAAGTGACTTTCAAATAGATTAAATATAAATATTATCTACAAAGATATACCAGTTATTTTGGTGTCATTTGGATCGTGTTATATTTAATTTGTCAAACAAGTCGAATAGATTTAAGGTGTTTGGGGGACAGACGCAGATCACGTTTACTTTAACTCATGTAAGGTTCTAAATTTATTATAAGCATATGCCTTGACGATGATGGTTTTCAATTGATGTATGTTACTGCTGCAGGTTGATGGAGCTGGGTGAAACATTATGTGGGGAGTCACAACTGTGTGAAGATCTATATAAAGAAGACATTACTGATCTAACCTTCATTGATCTATCTTCAGTTGCAGTTGCCAAAATGCATAAACGCCTGTTTTCAAAAGGCCTTAGAGGTTCGTGTATTGTATTATTTCAGGTAGGGTCGAGTAGCCATCATTGAATCATATAAATGTAGTTATATAAATATTCTTTTTCATGTTAGGAAATCACTATAACCATTGTCTGTTTCCCATCTATGATGTGGAATATTAAAGCATAAGTACTCATTCATTTCCATCTCTGTTTGCATACATTAAAGTTATTGGATTGTATTTCGTGGTGTAATAAGTCGCCTGTCTAACATCTTAGGAGGTCGCGTGAACCCTTTTTCGGTCGTTCGTCGGTAGTCATAGTCAGTTTGGTCTGAAAGTGTGTTGGTCAGCGGCAAACGGTTGCTAACCAGGCACACATATAGTTGGAGAAAGGGTGCGCAACAAACGAGTGACCATATAATAAAGAAGCAAACTGGAGGAACTCAAATGACACCACATAAAGGTAGTGACACTACTGATTTGTACGCCTTAGTCACTCCTATCTAAAACAAAAGCTGTATTTGCATTATTGTTTATTTTGAAATTTCCATAAATGAATGTCTACTTTTAATCGCACAATTAATCGTTTTATAATCATGGGATAGAAATTCGGGAACACAAAGTATTAGATTAGTTTGCGAATACACAAACCACTATTAAAATTTGGAGCATCTCAAATTTTTATTTAGATCATCTAAAAATATTATTATTACATTTTGATATCTTTTGATTTCTTTATTTAGTTGTAAATTATAGTTGTATTAATCTTGGCTTTAGTACATTAATTGTATCTTTTGATTTAGATTTTATGAGTTTTTTTAGTTTTTGGGTTTTAGTACATTATTGGTAATAGGTCAAAAATAAGAAGAGAGCATTTTTGTCCCTACTGTTCGACCATCTAAAATTCGTCATCTATATGTTTGTATATTTCGGGTTCGTAATAGCATCAAACTAACGTGTTGTAATTTATATTCTATAAGTATTTTCATTAACTTACACCGGTTTAAAGGCTTTACCTGATGGCATCATTGAAGCTAAATCAGACCTAGAATTAAGGCCGTTATGGTCAAGTCATCCAAGGTTTAAGGTATCTGTAACACCCCTAAATTGGGTCGCAGCGGAATAAGGGTCCCAAAGAGTGTTATTATACATTATAAACAACACAGATATGAGAACGATCATATATAGAGTCGTTTGTTAAAAGTATAAATTTGTTTTAACTGAAATGGTTGTTACAAAAGCTCCAAGCTTAAATTGTTCATCGATGTGAAAACATAAAGATTTTGATAAATAACAAAATGTCCCAAAATGTAATGCAGTAAATCTTTAGTGCATTTTTTACTTCAAAATGATGCTCCCAAATGTATCCATGTTGTGCACTTATTGACCTGAGAAAAACATGCTTAAAAACGTTTAACATTAATGTTGGTGACATTTACAGGTTTATTATTTGTATATTAAAGTAGGGACCGCAAGATTTCCAAAGTGTTGGGAAAATGTACACAAATACTACTTTCACAAAAATGTAATTACGTTTCCTTAAGCTCATGACACTGAAACTCGACATGTATGATCTGCAATATAAATTGCCCAACTTTGCCGTGTATTATGTTCAAACCTCGCAGAATCAAAACCGACATGGTATACGTCCGTTGTTCGGTAAACCGACACTAGTGAGCGCTACTTACCCGAACGGGGATGTCAATCCCAAATAGATCTATTTATAACATTCGCGCTTACACCAAGTAATTGACAGTTCATGATAATGAGCTCAATGGGTTATCGCTACTTAGGCAAACACGTAATCTTGTTTAAAAGTGTACTTGCGTCCAATATATATAACAATGCATGTTTCTCACCCCAAAAGTTATAAATCATTGTAATTGTATAAAATGGGACTATGAACTCACATCAGTGAATGAATTGACTATATAAATCAAATGAGTGAATCGTCACGTAAAATCCGAATGCAACCTAATTATTTTATAGGTCGTATGAGTATAGTGTAATTGAAATAAATACAACAATATAAATTATAGAGTTATATCACCACCTAAGCGTTTTTGTTTAAATTATGATTGTCGGAACAATATTTAAGTTACACTTGATATTTAATGTCCAAGTATACGTGTCCGTAAAATATTATCTTTGTCCAATAATTGATTATTTGTTAATAATACTTGATTTAATATTTTTATTATTTATATAATGTTATTATATAAATGGTTTAATCATTTTATAAAAATAATATTTATAAAGTTAAAAACATGTATAAATATTATATAAGTAATACCACATTGTTTTTGTAAAGTTTTTTTTAAAAATGAACCAACACTATTTATGTCAGGAAAATAGTGCACAAAAATAGTGCATAGAATCGTTATAAAATCATATCTTCCTCGTTTTAACTCCGTTTTACATGTTCTTTATACCCCCGGTTTCGTATTAAGAAATCTATTCACACAACGCAGATTTGCCATACTTAATCATTATATAAAATACTGTTTATGACAGTAAACATGTTCCTGTAATTATTAAAAATACTTTTTATAAATTTATTTATCGGATATCTTGTAAAATATAATCATTCGCCATTTTTAATTCCGTTTTTAGTGTTATTAATATCCACGAAATCGTATCGAGATAATCTAAAATAATAAAATGTTTACAGAATATACAAGTTTCTGTATAGAAACGGTTTTTATAAAATAATTTATATATATTTAATTATCGTAATTTTGAAAATTCATATCTCCTTCGTTATAGATCCGTTTCGCGAGTTTCTTATATGCACGGAATCGTCTTGAAATGTACTATTTAAATAAAATGTTTATTTTTGTCACAAAAATTTGTGGGAGAACAGTTTATACAAACTGTTAAGATATATATATATATATATATACATATATATATATATATATATATATATATATATATATATAGTAGGGATCTAGTGAAAAGTAAATTAAAATAAGAAGTGGTGAGAAGTGATCAAAATCAAACATTTGAGATGCAACGACTTGCATTAGATGTATTTTTATTCATTTAGATGCACCATTTTGAGTGTCGAAAGTTAATTTGATGCGTAGATGGTGCAAATTGATTTTGATGATTTCGGCACATGTAGAGGAACAAAAAACAAAAGAAATCATGAAATGCATCTAATATACGTATATGCATCTAATTAAAAGCTAGAAAACACATTATGATGCATTATAATGCATCTAAGATTATAGAGATGCATCTAATTTAAGTCGGTGCATCTCGGATATGCGATTATAGTTACTTCTTATCCTTCTTATTTTAAGAAAACTTCTCACTGACCACTAATCATATCTATCTATATATATTTTTATAATATTATATATTTATATATATATATATATATATATATATATATATATATATATATATATATATATATATATATATATATATATATATACGTGTGTGTGTGTGTGTGTGTAATTTGATTTTATAGATTCTAACATGATATAATTATTACAAGTCATCTAATTTGTCCAATACACCATCTTATGTATAATTAAGCTCCTCTACATTATAGTCCTCTATTTAGTCTTTCATTTCATGGGTAAACATCAAGATCATAAAAGAAATAAATCATGATTTCATGTAACACTACTACAAAAAAGGCTAAAAACACCCCTCCAAAAAGATCGGTTATGTAAAACCCTATCTCTATGACAAAAAAATAATGGGAAGGGAATAGATGGAATTAGGTTTTCTTGAAAAAACTAGTTTTCATAAAAGAAATTGTATAAAAATTGGTTTTTGGGGTGCAAACCACTCTTTTTACACAATTAAAGACACTTGTGTGTATGTAACAACATGTCTTCATATGTGTTTTTTGTTATAGACTCCATTTTTTTATAGAAACAACTAGTTTTTTTCCACAATTAAAGACATGATGTGGTGGTAACAATGTTGTCTATTTGTTTATGTTACAGACACCATTTTATATAAAACAACCAGTCTTGTTTTATGTTAATAACTTGGTGTGCTAAAATATTCTTAACTTAAAAAAAAAATTAAAAGCAAACTTGACATATGATTAAAATCATAAGGACTAAACAGTATATACTAAGTCGGAATTAGTAGAGTGTTGGACTTGTATCCGAACTGAATTTGCCAAAAACGAATCGAGTTAAATATTTGATTTACGGAACATAGTTTTGACAAAATAAGTCTCCCAATACTTTGTGTAACACCCGTTGTTTTGATGCTTCGTATCTTTTTTACTTTTTTCTATAACCTGTTAAGTTTTTAGGATGTAGATTGATTAAAGTATTTAGGACATAACTGTATAATCAATTCAGAATTAATAGAGACGTTGGGCTGTGTAAAACATATCATAATGACGGCTTATTTATCTACCCAAGCTTGGTGTTATATATAGTGAAAAACCTATCATAGTCGATACAGAAAACATATAGTCGAGACAAAGAAAAAGGTTAAGAAGGCTGTCGATCATTGTATACAGTAAGTCTTCCCTTAGTTCTACACTGATATTCGTTTACTTCTACACTGATATTCGTTTAGATTGTTAACCACTTAGTTCTCTATACACATTATTGTTAGTTGGAATATCATCATGTAATCAATAGATGCATGCACATGCCATTATTCACAACAGAAGTATCATTGAATTTACTATCCAAATCGAACCATTCAAAACATTCAAGATAATATTCACTAAACAAAACCAATTAATCACCTTTGTCGAGCTAGTGTAGTAGCAGCAAAATCATGTAGTGCTTGAATCTATTAAAGTCGACCTGACCAATTTGTAGATATTTAAACTGACATGTTAATATCAGGGATTAAAACAGATCTGGAGGTTGGATAAAGTGAAATAAATGCGTAGCTATTTTAATAGAGAATAAGGTGAAAGAGATGGGAGGATGTGTGTGAGCTAGAGAGAAAACACACACACTTACACTTTACAAAAGTGAGCTTCACCCCTCCATGGAAGTATGGATGGGGTATTTATAGTCCTAGTGACACTTAACTATTATAAATAGTCATTATTAGTCCCTACGTGTCACGCTATAAATGAACTAATGTAATTTCAGATATGTCACCATATTTTAAGGCTAACAATCTTCCCCCAATATGTGGACACACATGGAATTACTTACAATGTTCCTAACAAGTACAAATACAATTGAATAAAGTCTTCCAAAACGCTTCCAAAGTTGAAGTTGTCTTTTAAGTTCTCCTAGTCTTGAAACTTGTATTCCAGCTTGGATCTTCATTGTCTTTACTTGTTTTGGAACCATTGTAGTATGCATGAGTTGGATTAACTTCCCCCCAATTCATGCAGCATGTCTTAAAAAGCTTTCTTCATAGACTCCTTTTTGGTGAAGTTTCTGAATCAGCTTCCCCCCAAACCAACATCCTTATCTTAAGCAGATTCTGAAACTTTGAAGTAGCTTAAACAATCTTCTACTTGTCATTGACGTGCAACGCTAGGTGAAAAGTAGAAATTTGTAGAATAGAAGTCAAACCATACCAAATACTCCTGCTTCTTGTCATTAGGGCTTGGTGAATATTCGTTCGGGGGTGCATGCGAGAAATCAGCAACAATTCTTCTCACGTATGCAGAATACTTCATAAACCATATTTGGTAAAGTATTATACACTACTTCCCCCTGGAAGTTGACATGGTAACATCAAAGTCAACTAAGTCCCGGATGTACACATTTTCCCCCATGATGGTTTCGAACTCTCGAAAGCATCATTGTTGTGTACGCACATATACTCGAGAAGTTCTTGTCTTAAGCATAAATCTTGAAATCCAAAAAAAGCATTACCCTCTTGTCTTTAGAAACCATAGAGGAGATGAAACAAGAATCAAGAAAACTTGGTATAATCAAGGTCTTGACTCCACCAACTTAATATGAATGTAGTTTTTGGAAGAACTTTGTGAATTTTGCTTTGACTGATGAAGTACCAATGTCTTGGAATGGCACAATATATCCCGTGAGAATTGGTTGCTTAATCTCAAACCTTGAAACTCTTGGATTAACTTTATCCAACTTGTATTGTTGTTGTCGGCTATTGTTGTGATCACTTGTGAAGTAAACCCGATATACCAAACTTGAAAATGAAGTGAAATCCCCAAAATTTGTTACTTAAGCTTGCACTGTTGTGATTGAAGAACGGTGCAAGATTAAATCTATAAGTACTCTATACCCTACCGGAAAAGTATAAGAAGTACAACACCTCTTGAAATTATCCACATCGACTTCTGCGTGTGACACTGAGTACTACAACGTAACTCCTTCAAGTGATAGTTATCCAGGTCTGCAACCAACCACCCCTGACTGCTGGTAACTAGATAATTCAAGTCTTAATCATAAGCTATATACGTTCAAGCAAGTCATCAATCGATAGATTAAGTTTAAAGAAAATGGGTAGCAAATAGAAGGAAGTCTCGATGATGAAATAAGTAGACGCCTTCGTGAAATCCAACTTCAATCTCAAATAAGGGATACCAAATCAACTCCGTGATCACTTGTGTAGTATATTGGATATCATAACACAAACATAGATGATTGGGTTGGCCGAATTATCTAGAGAGAGAAAATGGAGAGTTTCTAGTAAGAGAAACACCTAGTGAATGTCTGTGATAAAATGAACAACCAACCCTTCCCATGGCTGGAAAGGGTGTTTAAATACAAGAGTTTAAGTGCCCTAAGGGGGCTATGGAGTGGGCTAACATGTGGGTAAAGACCCGACCCAACACCATAAGTCATACGCTAACGATTAAACTATGAGCTATGCTATTCTAGACAATACACGGGGTGACCGAGTCTTTTTCGTAAACCTAACAATCTCCCCCTAAGGGAGGTCACCCCAGAAAATACAATTTGAATTCTAACATTCTAAGTCTTGATCTAATGATAGTAGCTCGTAATCTTTGATTCTTCATTCATTGGTTTCTTTGTACAAAATGTAGTGATCTTTTGACTTTAAGCTTTAGCTTGTTCCATTGGGCTTGTCTTTGTGTATGCTGATCTTGAAAAATTCTTGAGATCATTAGCCATTCTTAATCTCTAATTATCATCTTGTGATCTTTTTCTTTGTTGTGCTCGTGACTTTTGGCCGGCATGCTTCATACTTGTTGGCAATCTTGAAAGTTGACTTTATATTCGTAATACTCATCAATTCATAACTTTATATCTTTGACATATGAAGAAGCTGTTGATATCAGGACGTTGCGGAAGCTTTGGGTCATTCTTCTTGATGTGATAAAAGTTCACTGAGCTCTTCGGTATGAGCATGTGGCTGTGAAATTGACTCTGGCTTGGAACGAGGTACGGTATATACATCTCCATCTTTATGTATTCCTGGAAATAAAATAGTTACACAATATAGTTTGGTGGACGAATATGGCTTTGTCATCGTCAGCGTTCCGGTTGCTTTACCTCCGGTTCCGTGAGGATCCGTTTGACAGTACTAAATTCTTTACCTGTGATCAGGTAGATTTATTACATAAGAACCTCCTCTTGTCAGTGGTTTCCAGCTAACAAAGTTTAGATCATCTAACGCAGATGCATTAGATTCACTGTACTTGCTAGTATCTCTTTACCGAACACCTCAAAGCAGGCTACCTCACTAATAGTATTGCTACTAATACAACGGTAAGAGTAAATCAGTGAGTTACTATCTCACCGATTAAAGATAAAATTTATTTGAAAATCAATCGATGTGTCACTAGTAAAGTGATTTTTGTAACACATCGAGAGTTTTAAGCTTTTATCAAAATTCATCCTCCGTCAATTCATAATCTGGACCAAATCGATGCCCAGTGTCACAAGTTTGAACCATTAAGGATCTCACAAGTCACCTACCTAGAGCTTGTTTGATGTTAGCTCTAGCAGGATTTCCATCTTCACTGTAAATACTTTCATATCACTCAGATGTTCTGGCAATATCATAAGGATAATGCGTAGTATTCTTAAGATAATCCTTGTTTTCACAGTGTATGTGGAAAAGATCAAGTATATTGGAAAATAGATAATCGTCCTATCGTGATTTATTGATGATCTCTAGGCTCTAGACTTAATAGTGCGTTTTGATTTAAGTGAGCGGAGGCTGGAGCAGACTGCCACCTTTTCAATACCGACGAGCTCGGAGTGAGAGAGTCAGTAGATTACGTGTTAAGTCTGAGTGGCTAGGGAGGGTTGTGCAGCGTATTACTGGGTCCATGATACTTGTCTTCCATCTCAGCAATCAACCATGTGATTCTGACAGCATATGTATTGACCCGGTTTCTGCCTAATGTTAAAGGAGGGATGCTTTCTTTTCACCCTTTATCTTAACATTTCTTTTTCATTCTTCAACCCCTTCAGTGCTTACCGAGATATCATTACTAGTACCTTGTTGGGTGTGTTCCAATACTATCTCCATCTCAGTCCGCACTATTCCCTTATTCTCACATTACTCCTTTTATAATCATACCTAAGGACTTCTACACTAACTAGTGGATTGTCCCTGGGTAGATCCCTCCGGCTTTGGCGGGATCATGGGCAGATGTACCTAACCTTACCATCCTTATATCTCTGATAAAGTGAGTACATGGTCGGTCTTTTAGTACAGTTCACTTTGCCATAAAACTAGTTGAAAAATCAATCAAGGTACTTATGATAGACTATATCAAGCCATTTTACCGTGTTTGTTGTTGATTATTTTAGGGAATCGTCCCCCTCAAACACAAGTGCGTCGGTTAATCGAAAAAAAAAAAAAAAATTGTTTGGCACAGGAGGGAGAGGTCAGACAGGCCTTGAGTCTTAATAGATCACATTTTATCAAGAATTATTATTTAAATCACTTCTCTACCATTGATCAACAAATTTCAAACCCTTGAGATTTAGGATCTCAATGATTTAAAAATGTTAGAAAATTTGGGGAAAAAGGAAAAATGTACGGTCTGATTAAATTACAAAGCCGATATTGGAACATATATATGCTCCCCCTCAATTAATGAGGGATTCTTTTAGTGTCAGTTATGATGAGTTTATAAATGATTTAGAGTTTAACGAGAAACTCATTAAAAATTCATAAATTGACATATAACACTGATTACCACACTACTTATTGATGTACAAGATTATATATGAGATAGGACCTGAAATGTTCAAACCGAAAGTTTTTTTTTTTGGGGGCGGGCACAGTCATTTTAGTCATGTTAGCGTCTGTTAGTCCGTCTGATACTCTACAGATGGAAGTTGTCTTAGCTTCCACGAAATCATATTCTTGAGTAGTTGCAAATATTTCTTGCAAGCAAACATTGACGAAGACTTGATGTATCAAAGCCCAAATATTCGAAGTACACAAATAATATCGATCAAAACATCAAAGTCAATTAAGTCACTGATTGGGCATATTTTTCTTACCCGAAGTGTGATATAAATTGAAACACCAAGGTTAGATAAGTCTCGGATGTCACAATTATTCCCTCTAAATAGCTGAAATGATAACACTTGAGGCAACTAAGTCCTGAATGTCACATTTCTTCTTTCAAGACATTGACTATCTACATGAATCATCATACTTATCAAACCTATGTGTACCTCTTTGGTCAACAAATTCTACTCCTTTGAAAATGAGCTTAGTGATTAATTGATTGGGGAAATATTAATCGAATCAGTAACATATCTTCAACTTTAAGACTCCTAAAAACTACATAATTATTTCCAAACAAACCTAAGCCTTTTAAAACTATGAGGTGTTGGTAATATTGATCGAATGTAGTTTTAAGCCTAAGCCACTAATCTTGAAATTATATGTAAGCCCCTAAAGATATTAACTTATGACAACTGAAGCCCTTGGAGTTAAAATTAAATTAACCCCCCCTCAAATTATTATCCGTTAAGTTAAAACTTTTTCCATATAATTACTGTGACATGTTGAAGATAATTAGAAAACACTTTCTCCCCCTCGAACAAAGACCCGTATTCTATTGACAGATCTATTGTGTTTGTTCGAGTGGTCGAAATTTCTTGAAAATCTGTTTGTAGTGTCGAAAACTAATTCTGATTTGATTAGAACACTTTTCAAATGATTAACCAGAACTTGATTGATAAAATCAATATTTTTGAGAAAAATCGTTCGGGTTATAAAACTTATACCAATGGCAACCAAGGCCCTTCTAGTTTCAAATTAAAAGGAGCAAGTTCCTAATTGCCATATGAAGCATTCTAAATCCTAACATCTAAAGCCTCCTTTTCTGTTTACTCCTTGATTATTCAGAAAGATCATTTTGAAAGAATTATTAGCACATTTCTCCCCCTCAAACAATGTCCCGTATTCTGTTTAAAGAGCTGTAGACATTGTTTGAGTGATAGAAAATTCTTTTAAAATATTTTTTCTGATGAGAGACTGAGGTGACTGATTTAGTTTTGAAAGACAACACTTTTTCCACCATGGTTAACACAAATAATTTTTTGAAGAATCATAGAAGAAAAATTATTTGGTTAAAAAAAGAAGACTTTTCTTCTATATCAAGGAATAATGCACTGAAACGTACATTAGATCGGAGTTGCATGGATATAAGTAATCTATGCCCGGGAGAACTTAATCACCCGTTGTTAGGAACAGCCGTCTTTTAGGCGACGTGCTTTCCTCATTTTGAAGACCGGGTTGCCTATATGAAATAATAGCAAGCCATGAAGACATGTTTTGAAAGTTTGAACTTCTGCTCGAACTTTATTTAAAGACCCGTGTCATTATTGAATGACATTTTTAGATCCGTAAATATTATCGATTTTCAGAAGACATGTCTTGAAAAATAATTTTTGGTATTTTTTGTTTTCTAATTTTTATGGTTTTTTGTAGGTTTTATATTTTTGTATTTTCTTTTTATAAAATTATTATAAGAATTGGAAAATCTATTTTTGTTTTTTCTAATTTATAGTATATACATAGGATACAAGAAGATTTCTCTTCTTTTGAAGATAAAGCGCACTGAATCGTACACTTTTCTTTTCTTTTAAGGAATGGGGCCTGAAGTGTTGTCAACAGACGCCATTTGTTGACATTGAGGACCGAGGCTTGAACTGCAGTGTTCAAACGTTATTTTATCGTTGAAGAGCGAGGCCTGAACTGATGTGAACAAACGTCATTTTGTCGTTGAAGAGCGAGGCCTGAACTGATGAGTACAAGAGCCGTTTTCCCAGTCAGCTCATCGAATGTAACGTGAATAGTTTCCATGATTTGTCGGGTTAGTTTGTTGTAGATTCGGTAACCCTTCCTGTTTGGTGCGTAACCGACAAAAAACCCAATGTCTGCTTTAGCCTTCAATTTACCAAGATCTTCACTGTCGTTTGTTGGGTAGCAGAGAGCCCCAAAAATACGAAAAAATGAAAGATCTGATTTTTTGTCATGGACAAGTTCGTATGGGGTTTTATCGTGAAGAGTATGTATAAATGATCGGTTTTGGGTGTAACAAGCAGTAGCCACAGCTTCTGCCCACAGAAACAATGGTGCCTTTGAGAATATCAATATAGTCCTAGCCGCTTCAACAAGAGTGCGGTTACGTCTTTCGACATGCCATTATGATGAGGGAGTCGTTCTAGGAACGTTTATCATGGGTATTCCAAACGTTTTCATAGTAAATCAATCAAGTCTTTATTAAACGAATTCGTGTGCCATTATCAGTCCGTTCGAACTGTGGATAGTTTTGTTGAGACTGACTTGAAGTTAATGAAGTTGTTTTTATAACAGTGATATAACGAATGCGCTAAGGGAGTCTCGTCCTTGGATCTCAAAAACTTCACCCATGGGAACCTGGAGTAGTCATCGACTAGTACCAGAATGTATTTCTTCCCATTAATACTCTGCACTCTCATTGGACCACATAAATCCATGTGAAGGGTGTGTAGAACTTCCGTAATGGTGTTAATTGTCTTGGGTTTGTGGGTAGCTTTCCTACTCTTTCCAAGTTGGCATGCGGAGCATAGATGATCTTTTTCAAACTTCAACCAAGGTAGGCCTCTAACAAGATCTTTACGAGCAAGATCATTTAATGTACCAAAGTTTAAGTGATTCAACCGATGATGCCACAACCAGGACTTGTTCTTTGAGGCTTTAGACAATAAGCAAATGAGAGAGGACCTCATCATGTCGTCAACAGAAATGGTGTATAAGTTCGTGCCACAACTTCCTTTAATAAGGTCGACACCATCTAAGTTTCTAACGAAACACATGTGTTTTCTGAAAGCAACTTCAAGATCTGAATCACAAAATTTACCGACAGAGAAAAGGTTGTGTCCAAGTCCTTTGACATAATATACCCTGGAAATTACACTGTCGCCAATTACATAATCCCCATAACCCATAGTTGCACCAAAATGATCGTTTTTGAATCTGACAGTCCCGATAAACTTTTTTACGAAATTCTTAAGCCGTGAGCGATCTCCAGTCATATGTTTTGAGCAGCATGAATCCAAATACCAGAGAACGATCTGTATGACATGCATTTGAACAAAGGCGAAAATGGAGATTTGGATACATTGGATCCCCAATTGCAATCGGGGTCTGGTTGATTAGTGCACGCAAGATTATATGCTATAGGGGCAATAGTTTCATGTGGATCAGCAGGCATACAATCACTCTTAAGAGTCAGTCAGTCCTAAAAATCAAGGGCACTGTTTCACTAATGGGAGAGTTCTACCAGTGGGCTGTCATTGTTTTATAGGACAACGACCTTAGGCTGGAGTCTTCCCTATTTAAAGGACACTATCTCCTAAGGTAATAGTCTGCCAGTTGGGTCGCCCACTGGGCCGATAGTGGTAAAACAGTTTCCTGTGGCCTTCCAAACTTGCTTAACTTGGCTCTAACCCGCCACACTTTAGTGGCAAGGGATTGCCTTCACAAACATCTCCAGGAAGCACAACAACATTGATACATGATAAACAAATTTAAGCATTTGTTACAAGTTTTGCAAGAAGTATTAGAATTGGAATTAATTACAGTACGCTTATAGCTAATACTAGAATCAACACGATTCTTTTGTTTCTCATTCGACTTATTCATCCTAGAATGGGATTCTACTTGTTTCAAGGCACTTTTAGCTGGCAAGGTCCTATCTTTCTTCGTATTGCTCCTAGGCTTTGACCTGCTAGCTGCTGAGGCACCTTTTACTAATTTAGAGGGAATTCCAGGAGCATTAGTCGAATTTATTTTGTGGTGCTCAACTTGTGGTGGTGTGTTATGAGTTGAGGTTTCACATGGTTTGACAAAAGTAACTCGCTTTTTCCTAAGTGAGTTGGTAGAGGCATTCTGTTTATCGCGAGGGCTAAAGTCTTTAGGACACGTGCCTATTACATATTCTAACAGTTTTTGAGAGTGTTTAGTGTAATGGCAAGCAGATGAAAGAGAGGTATCCAATGGCTTTTCACCTTAGCTTCCTCTACTATTTTACGAAGGGTTTCTACATTTTCCTTAAGGTGTTTGATATAGTGTAGATGCACTTCCCGATTCTTCTTGAGTCTAGGGGGAATTGGTTCAACATCTATAGGATATCTACCAGGAGCCAGCACTTTAGGTTTACTATTAGGTATAGTGACACATTTGGAATTATCTTTAAGTTGAGCCTTAAGGTTTTCAATTTCAGATAACAAAGAGTTATTCTGGTCAGTGGTTTTGGCACGCGTTATCTTAATTGAATCATAAAATTCCTTATAATGCTGCTTAACTTTTGCATTTTATGCCCTAAAGCGTTCATTGAGATCGTGAAGGGCATTCAGCTTTGCAGTTAAATCTTTGTTCTGAGAAACTAAGGCCTTAAGGTCAAGAGTGGGATCTGCATCACTATTTTTCTCTGTTAAGCGAATTGGTATCAGATTTGCATCTACTCAAGAAATGATTGATGGTTCGGGGGAAGCTAAGACAACTTCCATCTGGAGAGTATCGAGACGGACTACAGATCGCTAACATGGACTAAATGACTGTGCCACTTTCAGTTTGAACATTCCAGGTCCTGTCTCATACATAATCTTGTACATCAATAAGTAGTGTGGTAATCAGTGTTATGTGTCAATTTATGATTTTTTCATGAGTTTCTCGTTAAACTCTAAATCATTTATAAACTCATCATAACTTGACACTAAAAGAATCCCTCATTAATTGAAGGGGAGCATATATATGTTTCAATATCGGCTTGTATTTAATCAGACCACATTTTTTCCTAATTTTTCTAACATATTTAAATCAATTGAGATCCTAAATCTCAAAGGGTTTGAAATTTTTGATCAGGGGAAAGAATGTGATTTAAATATTAAATTTGATAAAAATGTGATCTATTAAGACTCAAGCAGGTACTCCTCCCTCCATGTGCCAAACAATTTCGATTACCGACGCACTCGTTGAGGGGGAGCGTTTCTAAATAATCAAAACAAACAAGGTACAATGGCTTTGATATTTATATCACAAGTACCTTGATTGATTTTTCAACTGGTTTTTTGGCAAAGTGAACTGTACCAAAAGACCGACCCTGTACTCACTTTATCGGAGTTATAAGGATGGTAAGGTTAGGTACATGTTCCTATGATCCCGCCAGAGCCGAAGGGATCTACCCAGGGACAATCCACTAGTTAGTATAGAAGTCCTTAGGTATGATTATAAAAGGAGTAATGTGAGAATAAGGGAATAGTGCAGACTGAGATGGAGATAGTACTGGAACACACCCAACAAGGTACTAGTAATGAAGTCTCGGTAAGCACTGAAGGGGTTGAAGAATGAAACAGAAATGTTAAGATAAAGGGTGAAAAGAAAGAAGCCCTTCTTTAATTCACGAATCGTATTGCCTCGACTTTGAATATGTTCATTTAGTTTCCCAATCACAAACAGTGAATCAAATGAAGGGTAGCTATCCGAAGACGTTCTTCTGGTTTTTTGTTTTCCAAACACGTTCTGTGAGATTTTGATCTTTAATTGTAAGTTAATGTGCTCTAATTCAAGTTTTGGAGAAATGTTTTATCATTGAGTCGGGTTCAGCATTTTGAATCTTATTTCTCAGAATTTAAAATTTTTAGATTCAAAGGTCTGGCATTTATGTTTATGAGCACAATAGGGAAAGCATCATGCATGTTCAGAAAATTAGGACTACATTTTAATACAGAATCGTGCAGTATAAAAAACCATATTTGGACAGCTTTCTAGCAAATTAAGTTTCTCATTTATAATGAGATGTTTTTTCCGTTTCATTCTCATCCACCTATAAATTATCTCATTCTGGTCACCTCGGGCTTCCAATTTTCAAAAACGGCTTTCATTGCCATAACTTTAGTGACCAAGGATTTTTGAATTCCTTCAAAAATGTTCTTTTGTAGATTTGAAAAATGGAATTACTTTGGTTAAGTAACACCGTTTTGTTTGTTTAAAACCCCTTTCCCCCTCAGTTATGCCCGTTGGTGTGATACGCTTTTTACAAGTTTTCTCAAAGTCCCAAAATAGTTGAGTAATTACATACAGACCAATATTTACTTACTTATAGTTGGAAGCGTTTCGAGGGAAATAGATGGACCGGTGTATTGGTGGAGGGGATACACCAGTCGCATGTGGCAGGACTGGGGCCCCCACCCCCCACCCTTGCCCCCCCCTCTTCCCCCACCCCGCTCTTTGGCCTTTCGTTTGCTAGGATCTAAGGACACTTAAAATACTTGCTTAGGTGTGTTTGGTCTGATGGGTGGGAATGTTGCCATGAAATTTTCTTTTGAGTAGTTAGGAGGCGTAATGTTAACCCTCTTTTCCACACAGGCCAGAAGTCATTCTTTTTTTCTCATGCAGTTTTATCTCTAGTTGCTTCTGTTTAACTCTAGTTCTTCCTCAAACGATTGGAACAATTACCCGGCACCATGATGTGGATTAAGAAGTTCATCACCATATATTAGTGCGGGTTGGGCCCTTCTTTGGCCTGTCTGTGGTAAAAAATGGGTTCTGGGACCTAGTTGCGTTTTAGTATTTTGGTCGTACACTGATTAGGATTTAACATCATAGTGAGACTGTCTTGGAGTGGATTGATTTGTGAGTTGAAGCTTATTCTTTTAGTTTTATCGTTAAGGTTGTTTCAGATTGGGAAAAAATCAGTACCAGGAATTTAGACTTTTCAGTTTAAGTTCTTGTTTCAAAGTCGTTACAGTTCATTCAATTAATTTTGTTGGTTCTTCATAGTGAAATTAAAGTTGCACTTGATTAGAATGAAGTTCTTTTTAAGATTTTTCATTCCGTATTTATTACGATTTTGAATAAGCATATACGCAATTTTGATCAACCATTCGCTGTTCAGTTCAGTCAACTTAAACTTGCCACATTTGCTCATAAAAATGGCATCTTGTTCCCTCTGTAGATCTTAAGTTCATTGGCTATTGGGTCATGAGGAACGAACGCATCATTATCAACGATACACATACATTACTTTAGAGTGGTTTGGAAGATGCAATAACTTGTACACGAAAATATTATTGACCGACAAATATTGTTCATATGGAATAACATTGCTGTTACCCATATAGACACTAGTTGAGTTAATAACATTTTACTGTTGTACTTCATTATGAATCTCATGTTCGTCCTGATTAGTAACACTATGATCAATAGCATTTTCCAGAGTATGTACCTCAGATAAGATTGATGCATTAGATGGATCAGCTTGTGGATTTGCTAACCCGGCTGAGGACAAATTGGCCATGAATATAGTTTGAGCAGTCGGTTGATCATCAACATCTGATTCAAAAGCGTCACATTCATCTGCTTGGAAAATATTGTCCTCATTCAGAGCTAAGTCTTGGACTGGCTGATTATCCGCATCTGCATCAAAGGTGTTTCCCTGTTCACTAGCCAGAAAGAGTAGTTCCTCTTCATCCAAAAACTGCACCTTCTTTGGGCTTTGCTTTCCAGCAACATTTTGTCTTGAATTATCAGAATTCTATGGATGCTTCGGGTGGACTGAGTTCAGTTCCTTTTTTACAATTATGTCCAAAATCCTATTACAGTTATAACAATTGACCGGTTTTCTTGACCTGACATTGGCATTCCAGCCTCTATTCTGTTACCCCCCATTGCCTGCAGCACGCCATCCCCGAGCAACATTTTACCTTGATTCTGATTTTGATTCTTGTCTGGCATCTTGAAACATTCTGTGAATGACAACGAACCATCTTGAATGGTTGCTTGATTTTCAGGTGGTTAGAAGAAGGCTTGAAGTGATTTTCGTCTGAGTGAAAGTGGTAGCTCCTGAATGATTGGGCAAGACAAGAAGTGCCATTTGTTTGGTTAGTTGTCAAGGATTCATCAGTTTGGGTGTATCTGGATTCAATTTGTGATGTTTCAGGGGGAATTAGTGGCGGATACTGTAGTGATTGGAGGATTTGTGATGAGAAGGATATTGATGTGACTGGCACATGTGATGATTTGGGCATAATGTTTGGACGGTTGACACTCAAATTGGAAGTTGATCATTTGTAGCAGGAGTGTTTCTTTCATTATTCAGTCGATCTTGTGCTGCATGCTTATCATGTTGTTTTAAGTATGCATTAACAGCTGGTTCCGTGATTGGTCTCTTTCAGGACCTTTGTTGAGTTTAACGGCCGTCACGAAACTATCCCATTAGGTGACATTTTGTTCATAAAACTTGGGAGTTCAGTTGAATGTTAGGCATTGTCATTATGATATTCCTCATGTTTTTGACCTGCTTCTTTTTGTGAAAGCTGCGAACACATAGTATATATCTTTGATGTTTTTCACATGGAATATCTTGAAACCTCTAAACTCATCGTACAGCTGAGATTCTCTGTCTTTCTTTTGTGAGCTCAAAACCTGAAAGTGAAGCATTTTTGACTGGTCCCCAAAGTGCTTTTGCTTCAATGTTGTGATTGATGTGCTTGTAGATATCTTTGGGTTAATCCATTTTAAGCATATATTGAATGGGCTTCCACGGACATCTGCATCGTATCGTTTCTTCTCCGTGTCACTGAGATCCTCATATGTATGAGGCCTTTCTGGTCCAAGAAGGACACCTCCTTCAGGGGTAATTCCGAGTGTATCCCTTATGGTTCCAAGCTTAAATGGTCCTTGATCAATCGACTGAAGAATTTGCAATCCATTTTCCTTTCCCCTACAGTACAATCGGATTCGTTGTGACCATGATTCGTAATCAGTCCTATCGAGCATAGGAGGGCGGGTATCGGAACCGGCCGCTTGAATATCATCTGAATTACTAGACATGGTTGATTACTTGTATTATGATAAACTTTGGATCGGTACAATGATTAGTGATTGTATGTTAAAAGTGATGATTGTTTGTTGATTTAGGTGATATGTTGTTTGTTTGTGGTTTGGTTTGGTTTAAATAAGTTTACGAAATGTAATACACAAGTCTCAGTCTGGAAGTTAAGACAAAACGCAATGATGAGTCCTAGACAAAACGCAGTCTAGAAACTTAGACAAAACGCAATGGAGAAATTTTTTTGCCAGAGATTCTTTCCACCAAAACGCAATAAGAGTCTTCAACTTTAGACAAAACGCAGATCCAAATCGCAACCTTCAATAACCAAAACGCAGAGGCAAAACGCAGAACCAAAACGCAATCTAGAAGCTTAGACAAAACGCAACGAAGAAGTATTAGCAAAAACTGCAATGTGAGAATTTTTTTTGCCAGAGATTCTTTCCACAAAAACGCATATAGGGTCTTTCAACTATAGAACAAAACGCAAGAGCCAAAACGCAAACCCCTAATAAGACATAAACGAAAACTACTGTTGTACTTTAACAAATCGTCCAAAACGCAGTGTACTTTTCTGACAAAACGCAGAGAAGCAAAACGCAACCAAGAAATTGCCAGTGAGACAAAACGCAGTCAAGAAAAATACAAACTTTTTCACCTAAAACACCTAAAAATCACCCTTTTAAACGTTTTTGCTTGGTTTCTTTTGCACAACTTGATCCTAGAAGGTTATAACATCAATAAAAAACACTAAACTTTAAACCACCACAAACTGTGAAGAAATCACAAAGAGTGTCAAGAAAAAGACCATAAAGCTTCAAAATCCAAACTTTTGATCTAAACTAACAAGAAAATGCCACACACAATCTATATAATCCTTCCCAGGAGCTCTGATACCAATTGTAGTATACTTGGATAATCATTCACAAAAAAAAAGCATAGATGATTGGGTTGCGATATTTCTAGACTGAGAGAATAATAGAGAGTTTCTGTTGAAGAGTGCAGAAACACATAGTGAATGTTTGTGATTAAAATGAACAACAAAACCTTACCTATGGCTAAAATGGTGTTTAATACAAGTGTTTAAGTTACCCTAAGTGGGTGCTATGGCAGTGGGCTAACTTAGGTTAATGACCCGACCAACACATAAGTCATACGCTAACGATTAAACTACGAGCTATGCTATTCTAGACAATACACGGGGTGACCGAGTCTTTTTCGTAAACCTAACAACTTGTCATTGTAGTCCGAATCTTTAGCCGTTTGTCATTTATTGAATCTTTTCAGAATCGTTTTAGTGTTATGTATCGTGTTTGTTGTGTTGTTGTTCAAAAAATGTCGTTAAACTAGACAAATGTTGTGTTTGAATGTCGTCAATGGATCTACATTTGTTTAATTAAACTTTTCGTGAAGCGTTGTTGACCCGGCTTAATTATTATAACATTAAATCAACCTAATTGAAATTATCCCAGCCCAAAGAATCAAAACCCATGAACATATTATATCCGGCCTGCCATACAGTGCATGTACACGACCCACTCTATTGATATGATTCGGCTGCCACTAAGCCATACCCAGTCCACATCCAACATCCCTATACGCAGCAGCCCATAATCCACACACAAGAAAATGAGGCCCATTCACCTTGACAAAACTCGGCCCACATAATTTGTAATAAGCCGGTTTGCCTACACCCAGTATACCAGGCCCATTATCTATCTATAACCTTAACGACCAAGTAGATAAATAGCACAATCCCACACAATTAGGGATATCATAACCCTAATCTTACACACGCAGTCACATATTCTCCAATCAGATAATCCTGTACACTCCATCTAAAACGCAACCAACAACTCAGATCAATCATACGACATCCAATAAAATGAATTACCCACCCTTATTACTCCTTGTGCAATTAACGTGTACAATCGGCACAATCACAAGGATCCCTGTGCTTTCTTTATAACCGGAGTTCTGACCTCGAAGACCACCATCGTTATTGGCTTCAAGATCTTTATGTTAAGGTCTCGGGTAGGTTGTTTCTTTCGTTGAGTTTGTCATGAGTCACAAACGAAACAAAGATTGACAATAACATACTTGTTATTAGTCTTTCTTTACTTTTGTATCTATCTATAATGATCTTGAGTGAATTGTAACACACGAAAAAAAAGTATACCATGCGTTGAGCCGTAAGGAACGGATTGAGCCATTACGGGTTCGAGCCTTAGTTATGACAATTGGCTTGGATCTTCCCAAACGAATATTAGAAGCTCAGATCGAAGCCCAGAAACCAGAGAATCTCGTGAATGAAGACGTAGGCGGTATAATCAGAAGGGATATACCCAAGGAAAGATTGGAACCACGTGCCGATGGAACCTTATGTTTACACGACACGAGTTGGTTGCCTTGCTATAGAGATTTAAGATCCGTGATTATGCACGAATCTCACAAGTCGAAATATTCCATCCATCCCGGTTCCGAAAAGATGTACCAAGATGTGAAGAAATTATATTGGTGGCCAAACATGAAGGCTGACATCGCCACGTATGTTAGCAAATGCCTGACATGTGCAAGGGTCAAGGCCGAACATCAAAGGCCATCGGGATTGCTAGTACAACCTGAGATACCCGAGTGGAAGTGGGATAATATCACGATGGATTTTATCACCAAGCTTCCTAAGTCGTCGCAATTTTTTGACACCATCTGGGTGATTGTGGATCGACTTACAAAATCTACTCACTTCTTGCCAATAAGGGAGAATGATCCATTGGACAAGTTGGCAAGGTTGTACCTGAACAGGATAGTGGCAAGACACGGGATACCTGCCTCAATTATCTGTGATCGTGATGGGAGATTTACTTTAAATTTCTGGAGATCATTTCAGAAAGCTTTGGGTACAGATATTAGTATGAGCACTGTGTATCATCCAGAAACTGACGGCCAAAGCGAGAGAACCATTCAAAATCTCGAGGACATGCTAAGTGCTTGCGTGATCGATTTTGGCAAAGGCTGGGTTAAACATTTGCCATTGGCCGAGTTTTCATACAACAACAGTTATCACGCTAGCATAAAGGCCGCCCCTTATGAGGCACTGTATGGTCGAAAATGTCGATCACCGGTGTGCTGGGCCGAGGTTGGGGAAGCCCAACTGACTGGTCCGGAATTGATCCAAGAAACAACGGAAAAGATCGTCCTGATCAAGCAGAGGATGCAAGCTGCTCAGGATCGACAAAAGAGCTACGCCGATCGAAAACGAAAGCCGATGGAGTTCGAGGTTGGGGACAGAGTTATGCTCAAGGTCTCGCCTTAGAAAGGGGTCGTACGGTTCGGTAAGCGGGGCAAGCTGAATCCGAGATATGTCGGACCTTTCAAGGTGTTAGCAAAAGTTAGGAAAGTTGCCTACAGGCTGGAACTTCCTCAAGAGTTGAGCAGAGTTCACCATACTTTCCATGTGTCTAATCTGAAGAGATGTTACGCTGACGAACCTTTAGTCATGCCGTTAGAAGGAATTCATGTTGACGATAAGCTCTAGTTTGTGGAAGAGCCCGTTGAAATCATGGAACGGGAGATCAAACGGTTGAAGCGAAGCCGGATACCACTGGTTAAGGTTCGCTGGAACTCTAGGCGGGGCCCTGAGTTCACCTGGGAACGTGAGGATTCGTTCAAGAAGAAATACCCACAGCTTTTCACAAACCGGGCTTCGTCATCCACTACAAGGTCTTAAGCTTTGAGGACAAAGCTCTTTTAACGGGTGGAGACTGTAACATTTCTCAATTTCAGGTCATTTTACGACTCCTATTATTAGTCACTATTTATTTTAGTCCGATACGCGTTTACTTTTAATTTTACTTTTGAGCTAAATCGCGTAGACTAGAAATAACCATTTAATGTAAACGGTCATCAAATAAATTAAGGTTTACATCAACCAAGTAAGAAATAATTATTAAGAAGATAATTATGTACTTTGCGTATTTTATTTTTATTGGTCACGTAAAAGGGTTACGTTTCGCAATAAAATACATTTGGACACACCCCGGAAATACCTAGACTTACCTAGACTCAAACCAACACCCACTTTTATAACCTTAACACAAAATTAAATCAATTTTTGTGTCAAATGCTCACTATGGTCGGATATATACATATACATACCTAGAAAATCACTTAAAAATCTCCTAATGATCCTCATAAGTACTTGTACATCCTAGTTCTCATTAATACTTGTCCTAATTGTCTCCACTAACCTAATACACATTGGATAATACCCAAATTACCTCTCTTTCTCTCTTGGGTGCCGGTTACATGCATGTATGCATACAAATCCATAAGATCTTTCTAGCTAAGAAAATCTTGTACAAACACATCACAATTATGGATGGTACTTGAGTAGTTTTATCAAAACAATGTGTAGTTAACTAGAAAATTTGCAAAACTACTAGGATTAGAGTCGTTTGGTTTTGTTTGTGTAACTAGGAGAGTTAACTAGCCACTTTGCCTATAAATACACACATACTCTTACCATTCTACACTCTTACAACTCACATACATCTTAAACACTCTCAAACAACTAAACATATATTGTTTCCCTTGCATCGAGTCTTAAACCGCAAGCAAACACACTCACTTACTTCATTTCGAACCAACAAATATCCACAAGGGTTATTCGAGCTAGGGTTGGGTAATTACAAAGCTTTGAAGCTTAGGGTTTGGTTATTGATTGTGTTTTACACACGTGGGTTGCCACATTGCTCGCATATACCCAAACAAGGCACTAAGACCTTTGTAAGTCACGTTCGAACCCATAACACTTATATTATGCTTGTTCACCTTGTTAACTAGTTCACATGTCACGTATGCACGTATATAGGATGTGCTAGAATAGTTCACACATGATTAAATAAGAAACATGAGTGTTATTACGCAATACTACTTGTATATCGACTTGTGTGGTGTAAATGTACAAGGAAACACATGACATATGGGAGTATTAACAAGCTTTGGCTTAAATCCTTTTGTGTATATGAAAACTTGGTCTTCGACCCGAACAACAAACATTATACACAAAATAGTAATAAATCTATACGTAAACTTTCATTGTAAACGTGACACTTCAGCTTGGGAACGTATACGATACTTAAACAAATGTTTGCATGTAAGACACGACGTGTTTACAAGTTAAATACACGACCCTTATGTCATTAAAGCCTTGCGAAATTTATGTGAGTTGCTAGGGGGAAATATTGGGCCTTGTATTCTTATGAAAACCAAACGTACTTACGTACGGGCCCAACTAGCCCAATAGTGGAAAGCCACGGCTTATTAATAAGCTCACCCGGGCTTATTAATTGAGCTAAGCAAACAAGTAAACTTATATGTGACAAACATGCATAAGTTAGACTCCTATTGGTCATCTCTAGCCTAATAGCCGCGTACAAGACCAAATGGACCCAATAAGCCCATTCGGTGAGCCCATAGCTTATAAATAAGCACTCTCGGGCTTATAGGAAGCCTAGGTGCTTATCAAACTTGCATAGGCCTAGGATACCATGGTATATGTTTTAGAAACCAACCCGAACCCTTATTAGGCTTGTAGCCTATTGTCGTGAACCCAATGAAGCCCGTAAGCTCCAAATAAGCTTAAACAGCTTACTTGCGAGCTTAAGCAATTTATAAGGATCATAATAAGTCTAGACAATCTAGTGGACCTTAATGGACCAAGCCAAACCTTTAAAACTCATAGTAAGCTCGTAATGGGCCCAAAAGTCCATTATCGGAGCTTATTTGATTAATGAATAAGCCATGCGATTAAAACCGCTTAAAACAGACTCAAATGATCTTATTGACTTAGTAAAATAAGTTGGAATCAATAAGGAAACCTTCATGGGCCCTTTGGTTAACTTTCGGTTAAGGCTGTTGGGCCAACAAGCCTAATAAGCTCAAAATAAGCTCATCCGAGCTTATTAATAAGCCAATTTGATTTGTGTAGTTTAAATAAGCTTAACAAGTGCATGTGTGCTTTTTAAAACTTAATTGGACCTTTAGAACACTTATTGGACTTTAACGGGCCCAATAAGGTCCATTAAGCCAAAATAAGCTCTCCCAAGCTTATTTATAAGCTGGAACAGCTTATATGGCTTATTAGAGCTAAATGAAATCTAATGTCACTTGTTAGACCTTAATTGGAGTTAAAATGCAATTTTTACAAGTTAAGGGACTAATTGTGTCAAATTAGGAACTTGAGGGTTAAAACTGTCATAACTGATTTATAAGGTTTAGGGACTGTTTGGAGCACTTTTGGAACTTAAGGGGCTGTTTTAAACATATAAGGACCTAAAGTGTAAATTATGTTAAGTTAGAGGACTAAATGTGTAATTATGAAAACTTAAGGGTTTGAAATATAACATAGTATATATTTTATATACACAGGGGCTGTTTTGTAATTATAAGAAACTTAAGGGTATTTGGTGAACGAAAGTGATTTTATAAACACTTAACGAATCGGACGAGTTATATATTTATCAAATATTATAACAAGTTAAACTACGACTTAATAAATATGGATATCTATTAATAAACGTTTATACGTATACTAGAACGTGGGAAATCTTATACCTTTCCAAGAGCCATCAACAATTTCTAATACATTAAACACGTACACCACCACACAAGTGATAACAGTATATATAAACTAGCAACTTATTGTAGTTTATACATTGAGTCTTTAGCCTAAATTTGTAGACTAAGACTGGCCGTATTTACTTAGGTATTTGACGGTGTGATTCATACTTGGATATCTAATATCATTTCAGAGGACTATTTACTAAGGTGAGTTCATAGCCCCATGTTTTACAATTATTTAAATGATTTACATCCTTGGGGTGAGAACATGCTTTGTTTTACAAATTGGACGCAAGTGTACATTTTATACAATGATTACGTGTTTGCCTAAGTAGCGATAACCCACTGAGCCCTTTATCATGAACTGTCAATTACTGGATTGTGAGCGCGAATGTTATAGATAGATCTATTTGGGATTGACAATCCCCGTTCGGGTGATTAGCTATCACCGGGAACGAACGTATACCATGTCGGATTTGGGGATGTTTCGGGTTAAAACATCATTCACGGGCATTCATTGGCAATATATTGCATTCATACATGTCGAGCTTCAGTGTCATGAGCTTAGGAAAACGTAATTACTTTTTATGATGTTTGCATTTGTTGCTTAATCATACACTTGGAAATCTTGCGGTCCTACTATTGATTTACATAAACCTATGAATTCACCAACTTTATGTTGACGTTTTAAGCATGTTTTTCAGGTCAATAAGGCACAAGGTGCGATGATACATTGGAAGTCAATAATTGAAGAGTCAACGTTTAAGATTTAGGGTCTTATTACATTTTGAGGACAATTGTTATAAACCGGAATCTTTACTTATAGTGTTGAACAATTTGAAGCCATGAGCTTATGTAACAAACAAGTATTTTGTTAATCCAATGTATCTTTTTCAAACGACACGTTTAGTGGTCGTTCTCATATCTTGTGCTATTGATCCATAAAGTAATGCCCTCGTATATTCAACATTCCGTTGCATACTCAGATTTGAGGGTGTTACAGTTATAACATCTTATTACCCTTGGTAGATTTGCCCTTGTATTGATAACCCATGCTCCTAAAGCTTAATTGTTTCTAGCATTGGCCGCATAACCTTAAGACTGTCTACCTTGAACATTCTGAACCATAACTTGGCCGTTTTGAATTGTAGCTTGAGTTCTTGGATTAGACGAAGTTGGTTATTTATGGGAGGAAATTTTGAGCGGTACACTAAACTCAAAAAGATCATAGCTTTGTTGAGACTGGCTATTGGATCAACTGTTGGAAGAAAGGTTGGTATAGCAAGTCCGGTATCAGGTTGAAATGTTGGTGGTTGTTGAACAACTAGAGGTGCATAGCTTTGAAGTGGATGTGACTAAATAAGTTATTGGTTTATTGGAGTGCTTGATTGGTAGTGTTGATATGGTTGATAAACTTCATATGGTTGAGTGTGATACTGTGATTGATGACTGATGTATGAAGGAGGTCGGTTGTAGGTATTTTCTAGCAAAGCAAGTGGTTCTGGGAATCGTTGTCGCATTTCTCAAACTTCTTTAGCATCTTTTTCATTGTGTTTGAGGAAAGCATACAACTGATCAAAGTTTACATTATGAAGATGTTTTGCTTGTTTAGCTGCTGTGACAAACCTACTCTACTCAGGTTGAAGATGATTCACAAACTTTGTGTTGATTTATATAGGTGACATAGTCATGGGAATCATCCTTATGTCATTAATCAACTTTGTAAACCTTAGATAGTATGAGTGGATTGGTTCTCCTGGCTCAGATGTGAATCTGTCAAATTCATCATATAGCATGGACTGACATTCTTGCTTGGTCATTTCTTTGCCTTCCATAAGTTCTTTAACGCGATCCCATATTTTTTTGTAGTTTGATAGTGGTTGATGAGAGTGTAGATGTCAACTGAGTCTTTTAACATTTCACCATTCTCTTTGCTGCAGATATAGAGAATAATCTGAGTCTTCCAGATATCATACATGCCTTTTTCAAGCATCGAGGGACGGGTTTTAGAACCTGCAGCAATAATGTTCTCTGCCATAGTAGCCATTGTGAATTTGATTGTGTAGTCTTTGTACGAATTGATATTTGTAAGGATCGTTTTGACGAGAATACGTGTTGTTTTTGTGAAAGTTTTGTCGAAAGATTGTATTTTTAACACGAACCGAGTCAAAAGATTGTAACTTTTTCAATTTAGTTTATTTAAAAACCTTAAAGTTTAAACCTTTTTAACTTAAAAACCCTAATTTTAACCTAAAACCAAAAATTAATTATCCACTAACTTCCAAAAATCACCTTTTTCATTAATTAATTACCCACTACAAAACCCTAATTTCCATTTTATTAAATTAATAATAAAACATTTTTAACCCTAAAAAATACAAAACCCTAATTTAGAAAACTAGGGTTTAGTTTTAAATTTTGGACTCGATCCGGGTTCAAAGGTTGGTGGTGGGTCGGTTGGGGTAGTGTGACTGAACCAGGTGATGGTTCGGTTGTAGGGTGATGAGCGAAGGAGGTGGTGATGATTCGGTGAAAGCGAGTGACCTTAAGGGAGGATCGGTTCGAGCTTAACGACGAAAAGGGAGGTTCGGTTGGAGCTTAATGACTAATCCAGTGGTTCGGTTAGAACCTTATGACCGAATCTGTGGGTCGGTTATGGGTTGTTCCGGTTTTGTTTCCGCGTTGTTTCCGATGATGTTTTTAGATTAAAGATTGAATCTTTTTTCCAAAAAAACCACTAAAGTTTGCAAATTTATGCAAAAGTTCAAAACTTTATGCACGAAAACACAAAAAGTCTTCAACTTGAACTTGTAAATCACGTTTTTAAGTGACGTTTGCAAAGTTAATTGCAAAAGGTCAAGACTTTATCTTCCGAAATCTCTAAAAATTACAACTTTCTTCAAATTTTAAGGCTTTGTCTTCAAGAACTTGTTTTTTTAGTCTTCATAGTCTTCATTATCTTCAAGTTCTTCAAAGTCTTCAAATTTGATAACTTTTCACAAAAAACACTTCAAATCATCCCATGGTGATTGATACCAATTGATACAATAATCAATATATATCAAATATGATACAAAATACTAGACTGGAAAGTTTTAGAGAGAGAGTTGGGACGTGGGTGAGGAGGAGAAGAGAAGGAGAGAAAGAAAGAAATATTAGATTAAGAAAGAGAGAAATCACAAACCCTTAACCCTTCCTTAGCCCTCCTTTTATAGGAAGGAAGGAGGGACTAAGAAGCAATTAAGGGTTATTACATATTACAACTTAGTCCTTCCCTATTTGCACTAGTTAACCCATATTCTATTAAACATAGATAAATGGTCATGTATTCAACACTTTTCTATGTTTCTAACAATATTTTTTTATTTTCTTTTAGTAAAATTTTATAAAAAATAAAAAAATCTTTTTGAGTTTTTCTGATTTTCTGTATTTACATAGGATACAAGAAGATGTGCCACCATCACTCTTTTTCTTCTTCTGCCAGTTTTTTCAGCATTTCAGGAGACATATTTCTCATTCCAAGCTTGTTGATAAGAAAGTCAAGTCTTTCTCGTCCTAATGCCTTGGTAACGATATCTGCCAGTTGATATTCTGTTTTGACAAAGTATAGCTCAACCACCCTATTTTCCACTTGTTCCTTGATGAAGTGGTATCAGATGTCAATATGCTTGGATCGAGGATGTTGGATGTTGTTACAGCATAAAACAATGGCACTTTTGTTATCGTAGTACAGTGGAATTTGTTGAATCCAACTATCCAAGGCCATAGTCTGTTAGTTGTGATCTCATCCAAAGGATTTGAGCACAACATCCGGATAAGGCGATGTATTCAGCTTCTATACTAGATATGGCCGTGCTTTTCTGTTTCTTTGACGACTAACTCACTAATCTGTCACCCAATAGTTGCATACTGCCAGATGTACTTCTTCTGGTATCTTGGCAACCAGCATGATCAGCATCTGCAAAAGCTGTTAGTGCAATACAGGAATCCTTCGAATATCACAGACCCATGTTAATCGTTCCTCTTAGGTATCGAAAGATTTGCTTAACTGCATGTAAGTGCTTTTCAATAGGCTTACCTTGATACCGTACACACATGCAAACAGCAAATATAAGGTCTGGTCTACTGGCAGTCAGATACATAAGGGAGCCAATCATTCCACGATATCACCCTATGGCGACTGATACCAATTATAAAATATCAATCACACAACAATCTATGAAATGAACTAAATAAATCTAGAGAGAGAAAGAGTGATTGGACACTTTAGAGAGAGAAAGGAATGTGTATTATAAAAATGAACCAACAACCCTTTCCATGGCATGGAAAGGGTATATACATGTCTTTACATGGCCGGTCATGGGCTTGTGTCCCATGGGCTTGGCCCAATTAGCTTAGCTAAGTTCTAAATATTAATTACGAGCTACTTAACAATATATTGGAAGTGACTGATATTTTTTCGTATTTCTAACAGGGGATCATAGTGGGTATACCATAATTAGGAGCTGGAACAGTGCCATAGTGGGCCAGTATGCCTTGGGCCTGAATATAACCATATTATGCCAGAAAGGAACTTAGACATCTGATGGGCTGGCGTGAACCGAACTGGAATATTAACTATTGGTTGAGCCATTCCAGTATTCGTGCAATATAAAATTGAATAAACAAAGTGATGTAATTCAATAAGTAGTGGCTCAGCAGATGCAATTTATGCAGTTTGAATAAGCAACAAGCTATGCAAATTAATGGCAACAAGGCATGCTAATTAAATAATCAATAAAGTAGCGAATTGAAAAAAAGGCAGCAAGCTAGTAAACGTACTAAGCAATAATATACAATTGGGTGTGGCATGGATGCAAGGAAGAAACCATTTTTTTGTTCGGCAGTTGTAGAGTAATAC
>BQNB010007123.1:46809-92965 GCA_026074375.1 Tanacetum coccineum
AAAATAAAGATTTGGTCAAAATAAGATAAGAATGAATATTAATGAGAAGATAATTAATTGATTCTCTCATTAATATATTACACCATCCGTCCCATATTAAGTGTCCAGTTTGACTTTTTGAAGTCTTTTTTCATCAACTTTGACCGTAAATATTTTTGTTTGTATTATATAATACTTAATAAAAATTATACCAATGAAAAACACATTCAAAACTCTATCCATTTATATATTTTACATCAAGTATCATATAACATAAAAAGAAATAATTAAGTTCAAAGTTGAAGAAAAAAACTTAAAAAAGTCAAACTGGACATTTAATGTGGGACGGAGGTAGTAATTAGTTTTCTTGTAAGCCTAGGACTCCTTATGCTATAAAAGGAGGTCCAAGCATTTAGAAAAATACATCCAGAAACATAGAGTCGACTGATGAGAGTCGAATAGTAAATGTGTGTGTGTGTACACCATAGTTAGTAGTTAATTAGTAATAGACATATTATAAATGTCTATGTAGTAGTTAGTAACCCCAAATTATAGTAGTTGGGGTAATAGGGAAAACGTATGAATGAAAAACCTTGTTTGATAATATTGTTTTCTTATTATTCCGATGTGCATTCAATATTATCTGTAAAACTAATCCTAGATAGGCTAAACGATTCTCAACATGTGGTATCAGAGTTTATCTTTGATATTCTTTGACTTTTCAATGCTTATTTTCATGGAAATCTTTCAGCTTTTAATTCTTCCATATGTAGAATACCAAAGTGTCATATTAATCCCTTGTTGTTTCATTCGTCTTCATTTATGCATATGTAATTTTGTAATCATCAAATCTGAGATCCCAACATCAAGCTTTACACAGTATTATCAGATACATCAAAGCCCATGTCAAGTTCTATTCTTACCAAGAAATAATCCTGCTACTCTACATGTATACTATGATAGTAACTGGGCAAATTGTCTAAATTCAAGATGGTCAATTTCTGGTTTTGGAATTTTTCTGGGCAATACTCTCATTTCTTGGCACTCAAAGAAACAACCAGTTATTTCTAGATCATCAACTGTAGCATAATACAGAGCCTTAGCAGATTGTTCTTGTGAAATCACATGGCTTATCTCCTTATTGAAAGACCTCAAAGTTTTTGTTCCTACTCCAGTGAGAATTCTCTATGACAACATTTCTACAATTGCTCTTGCTTCAAATCCAGTTCAACATGCAAGAACCAAACATATTGAACTGGATTGTCACTTTATAAGGGATAAAATCAAGGGTGGTCAAATTCAAATCTCGTGTGTCCCCACTAAATCTCAAGCTGCTCATATCTTCACTAAGGCACTCACTACTTATCCTTACAAACAATGTTTATCCAAGCTTGGCATGTGTGATCCCTACACTTTGACAGCTTGTGGGGGTGGGGGAGGGGATAATGGTATACACCACAAAGTCAACTCAAAAGTCAACTCTATCCTCAAATGCAGAGTATCAAAGACAGAAGAAGAAGAAAGCATGTGGAATAGAGTTTATATTTCTCCACACTGCAGCAAGCATCAAAGTTAGTGTGAATCAATGTAGCATAGTTAACTCTTTACAGTATTAATAACTATCTTAGATTGTATTTTAGAGTGTAGTATAAATAGTTTTGTAATTCTTCATTTCAAGTTATTTGCACAAACTCATTTTCTCTCAGTACAAGCATTTTCCATTCTTGCAATATGTAGTAATTAAAAGACTCATAAGTGTTAGATAGATAATCAGAAATCTTTTTGATAATGTAAATAATGGGTCCTGTTAAAACTACTTTTGACAAGCTTATCAACCATCATGTCACTAATACTTTAATTTTAATGTGTGTATGAATAATCATCCGAATATTATCGTATTATGTTTGTCTACATTAAAGTTTTTATTTAACTATTATATAATATTATTGACACTGTATATAATATTTTACTTGTGATATTATTTATTTGAAAAAAGATCCTCTCATGTTCATTTAACATGAGGGGTAATGTTCTGCTTTATGTGATTGTACATTTGATTATTTTAATCAAATGTACAATCAGATAAAGCAGAACATGAGAGGATCCTTATCATATTTTTTTTTACTTATAACCCTCACAAACTTTATATATTTCTCATAATAACAAGTATAACATTATTAGATTTATAATTCTTGTACGCACAGGATTTAGGCAAAGAATGTAATAAAAAATAATATTTTAATAACTAGACTTCGATAGATAGTATAACGACTGTTAAACAAAGAATTGTACTCCATACGTCTTAAAATAATTATTAACAGACAAAAACACAGTTTATTAAAAAACATAAATATTACTGTTTTTTTTACTTTTTGTAAAATGACAGTTTTATGTTTAATTAGTTAGTTAGAACTTTCTTTAAACTTTATAAAAAGTAACATAGTAAACCCGCTCAAACTTTCATATCTATTTTTAGCAGTTGACATTATTTTGAAGCAACTCGAGAATAATGTAAACTGTTAAAAGAAAAATACCATTTAAGATGAGAAAAGTAAAAAGTAAAAATCTTTTGAAAAAAAACCATTTAGAACAAAAATACCATGACCAACTTAAAAGAAAAAGAAAAAAAACATTTCAATTAAGTACATGCAAACTTGCTCCGCTAATTTTATTTGTCCTAATGCAAAATAAATGTCAAGTGTCCCTTTTACTACACCAAAGTAAATAATAAATGACATATAAAGAGTTCAAATCTATCAATCAATCAAAGACTCGGGGCATGTTTTTGTTGGGGGAAATGAGATAAAGAGAAACGGAAATGAATCAAATTCTCTTGTTTGGTAAGTGAGAGAAATAAAAAGGTGAAGAATTAGTAGTGTAAATTTTAATCTTTTATTTTCATCATTTTTAGTTGGGAATTTGAAAAAATGAGAATAGTTTTCGTAATATTTTACACAAATATGTATTCTTCCATTTTCAACTCACAAGTGTATTTTAGTTACTACTCGTAATTAATTTGTCACTGCTAGGGCGCTAGAGGTGTTAGTCGGGTCGGGTTGGTCGGGTTCGGATCAATTTGGGTCGGGTCAAGACTGAAAATAACATACCCGAACGCGCCCTTATATGAACTCGGGTAAGTCGGGTTCGGTCAATTTGGGTTTGGTTAAATCGGGTCGGGTCCACTCTGGTTCGGGTCAAACACAATATGAGTAAAATGTAAAAAACATTCTTATTATCTTTTATATAGATAATTTATAGAATTTATATTAAAAAATAAAAAAAATCATTATTCGATTCAATCGGGTTGATCCGAAACAGAGTTACCCAAACATAATCAACCCGATACCCAACCTTATTAGTATTCGGGTTGCTTGGGTTGACCCGAAAAACCCGAATAATTTTTTTGATCCGAGTAACCCGACCCGAATAAGCTGAATTTGAGTTTGGTTCTATCGGTGTTTTTGACACCTCTAGTCAAAACAATGTTTAAAAAACAAGACAAATACAAACTTGCGTATTTCTCAGGTTTAAGTATCTGTTGTTACCAAACAGTAGAATCCAACAAAAATCTCATTTGATTTTTATTCTCTAAATTTCTATTCTCTGATGCACTTCTAATCTCAAGGTAATGAAGACACCCCCTCCCCCTTTAAAAAAAACACCATTTGTACCCCCTTAGTTTTTTGGTGTTTTTAAATTTTTATAATTTTATTCATATTATAAAACGATGAAACAGAAAGTGCGGAACAAAAAATATAAATTTTAACAAGTTAAATGTATTAAATTATCAAAAAAGTACAGAATAGAAAATAATAAAAAAACTATGTGTAATGTAGTGGTGCAAAAAAATCGGTTAAAACCGGTTTTCGGTTATTAGAAAACCGGTTTAAAAAAACCGGTTTTTCTAATAACCGGTTTCGGTTTTTTCGGTTTTTCCGAAATCGGTTTTTTTCGGTTATAAATGTTCGGAATCGGTTTTTTTCGGTTATAAATTTTCGGAATCGGTTTTTTACCGGTTCGGTTTTTTTCGGTTATAAATGTTCGGAATCGGTTTTTATACCGGTTCGGTTTTTTTCGGAATTTAAAACTTCGAACATTTATTTAATAAACTTGTTAATTATCAAACATTTAATTAAACAATACACCGGAAACATACTAAACAAATACAATCATAACTTTTTATTTGCACCGGAAACATACTAAAAAAATACAACCATAACTTTTATTTAAACAATACAATTATACAACTAAAAATATATAAATACTAATACATTTCGAGCTTCGGCATGGCCATCACCCGAAAACATATTAGTGTACTCAAGTAGTCAAAAAAGATTTTTTTTTTAACCCGAAAGCAGCTACAGAGTGTCCCGGGTGTTTATGTACACTCCCAACGAGGCTAGAATGGAATATCGCAAGACGATTGATGATTTGTGTTTGAATGTCACAGGGAATGATTGGGCACTAAAATGAATAGGCAAATGCACATAAAAATAGCAAAGAGAATAAGCTAGAACAAGAATTAAAGCTAGGAATGACAAAACCACTTAAAAACTTTATACTAAGACACAAATAAGCTCAAATAAACTTAAGACAAGTTAAATAAGCTAAACTAACTCTAAATAAGCAAATGCAAAAAGCAATTAAGCTAAATTAAACAAGATAAACACAACAGTACTAACAACAGTACTAACAGTTTTAACTACCAGTACTAACTTGGAGTTAGTACTGCTAGGCTAAAGTTAGTACTGTTAGCTTAAGGTTAGTACTGCTAGGCTAACAAGACTTAAAGAAAAGTTATAACTCTGTTTTTAGTGATTCTTTCTAGCACGTCTTTGTTATTAAAAATCCCATCTATTTAATGATGTTTTAAAAATGTAGTTCACTGATGTGAACAGTAATTTTTATAAAATTTGTTTTATAAAAGTATTTTTATACATTTTAAGCGTAAAAACTCGCGTAATTCATAACTCCTTCGTTATTAATTGAAAACTTACGATTCTTATCATTTTGGAATCCTAAAAATGTGTGTGATTTAATAAAAATATCAAACCTTCTGTTAGTAGAAGTTTTATAACTTGTTTTTATAAAAGTTATTTTATAAACCCGTTTAATTAACGTATAACTCGTAATTAGCGTAACTCCTTCGTTATAAATCGGTTTTTCAAGTTCTTTATATGCTTGTAATCGTCATGAGGTGTACTATATTTATAAAATGATAAACCCACAGTTTTGATTTTGAATCAAAACAACCCCTTTATATCTTTTATATAACTAATTATATAACTTGTTTTTATATACTTTTCAACTTAATATAATTACCACATGTCCTTTATAACTCTTAATATACTATGTCATACATACAATATAGTCCATTTATCTATATTTAGTCCAAGATCATCAAGATCAACAAGTCCTCTTATCACATGAAGTCATAAACTTTCTTAAGCACACTTTTAACTATAAACATATACAAACTTTCTATACATAAACCATGAGTATACAAGACTTATATCCCTTTTATATCCTCATAATACCACCCATATAACATGTGTACAAGTTCATAAGATCATGTTTACAAGAAAAATCAATTTTTACAAGTTAAACATATCCTAAGTGATTTTGCTATATAGAACATTATTATATACATATAAACTCATGAAATAAAAAGATAAAGGTTTTTAGATGACCTTATGATGAACAATGATGATGAGAAATATGTGCTAAACCCTTGTTTAGGCTTTATACCCAAGCTTGCAAGAATGAAACCCTAATTATTCCAAGGAAACCCTAATCTTCCTTTCCTTGCCTTAATCCTTTTAAATGATTAACCAATACTTCAAAACACCTTGGTATGTCTTAGGAATGATGTGGGATTACTTGTATATGTGGTAAAATAATTTGTATGAATTGTTTAAAGGGGGTGTATGTTTGCCGTGGCCAAAAGGGAGAGAAAAGGGAGGGATTGAGTTGGTTTTTGATTAAGTGTTTTTGTGTTGTGTGTTTTTCCTATCAAGTGGCAAGTATATATGCATAAGAGACTAGTAAACATCAAAGACCATAAGTCTTTTGGTCCAAGGGGGGGTGGCCGGCTATGGGGACAAAAAAGGGGTGACTAGTGGTCAAAACCACTAGTCATGCCTTAAGTCTTACTAACTTTGCAATGTACATGTACTAGGTCTTTAATTGTTATGTTTCTTTGTCCTCCAATAGTTGAGAACATCCCCATGGAATAAGGAAGTAATATCTAGTTATTTACTTGCATAAAAGAAAGTATTACTTGTAAAATGAAGGTATAAAGTTATAATGTAAAGTGTAGTCTTGATATTTAAATGTATACTTGCAAGTTGCAAAAGTTTTGATATTTTCTTTATTATCTTAGCTCCAAATCCGGCCCTATCAACATATATGTAATAATATTGAGTAACTTTTAGGTATTGGGTATAAAAGTGGGTATTTGTTGAAGCGTAGAAAAGTTTTGGTGGTTCCGGGTATGCCTAAACGTATTTTATCGCGAAACGTAACCAATTTACGTAACCAATAAAAATGAAAATGAACAAAGTTAATAATTATCTTCAAAATAATTACTTAACACTTGCTTGATGTAAACATTTAATTGTTTGATGCCCGTTTACATTGAACGATAATTTTTAACTTACGCGATTTAACTTAACGTTTACGATTTAAAAGCAACCGCGTACAATACTAAAAATACATAGTGAATTTATTGACGACGTCAATGACCCTAAAACACGGGGTGTTATAGTCTTACCCCATTAAGTGAGCCTTGTCCTCAAGGCTTAAGACGCGACACTTGACGACAGTGCGGTCTTCGTGAAGAGGTGTGGGTATTTTTCCTTGCATTGGTCTTCACGTTCCCATGTGAACTCAGGACCTCTCCTGGAGTTCCATCGAACCTTGACTAATGGGATTCGCTCCGCTTCAACCGTTTAACTTCACGGTCCATGATTTCTACCGGTTCCTCGACAAAATGAAGCTTGTCATCAAAATGAAGTCCATCCAACGGAACGGCTAACGGTTCGTCGGCATAGCACTTTTTCAGGTTGGACACATGAAATGTATTGTGAACCCTGCTCAGCTCTTCTGGGAGCTCAAGCTTGTAAGCAACCTCTCCAACCTTTTCTAACACCTTGAAAGGTCCAACATACCTAGGGTTTAACTTCCCCCGTTTGCCAAAACGTACGACCCCTTTCCAAGGCAAAACTTTGAGCATAACTTTATCCCCGACTTGGAATTCCATCGGTTTACGCTTTAGATCCGCGTAACTCTTTTGTCGATCGCGAGCAGCTTGCATTCTCTACTTGATCTGAACGATCTTATCAGTTGTTTCTTGAACTAAGTCCGGACCAGTGAGTTGAACTTGTCCAACCTCGGCCTAACACATAGGTGAACGACACTTTCGACCGTAAAGTGCTTCAAATGGTGCAGCCTTTTTGCTAGCGTGATAACTGTTGTTGTATGAGAACTCGACTAATGACAAATGGTTAACCCAACCCTTTCCAAAGTTGATCGTGCAAGCACGTAGCATATCCTTGAGAGTTTGGATAGTCCTCTCGCTTTTCCCGTCGGTTTATGGATGGTACACAGTACTCATATCCAGGCTAGTACTTAAAGCATTCTGAAATGACCTCCAGAAATTTGATACGAACCTTGGGTCGTGATCACAAATGATTGAGACAGGTATTCCATGTCTTGTGACTACCTCTTTCAGATACAATCTCTTGCAAGTATCCAAAGGTATCGGTCTACCTCATTGGTGTGAAAGATCACAGACTTAGATGAGTCGGTCAACGATCACCTAAATTGTGTCAATAGCCTTGAGACAACTTAGGAATGCTTACATGACAAATCCATAGTGAATGTTTGATCCACTTCCATTCGGGTATCTGGGTTGGTACCAAACAAACCCAGATGGCCTTTGATGTTCGCTTGACCTTGAGCACAGGTCAAACACTGTTAACATAAGTGGCTATTCGGCTTTCATGTTGGGCCACCAATATAGCTTCTTCATGTCTTGGTACATTTTGTCAGAACCCGGATGAATAGAGTATTTTGATTTGTGGGACTCGTGCATGATTACAGTCCGTAAATCTCCATAACAAGGTAGCCAACTTCTGCCATTGAGGCATAGGGTTCCATCCGCACGTGGTTCCAACTTTTGTTCTCTAATCGCTTCTGGAAATTTAGCATTTTCAATCAACATTCCCCCAACGTCTTCACTTTTAATGTTCTCCTCTGTTTTCGCGCTCCGGTCTAAGCATTTAAGATCTGTTTTTGGGGAAGATCCAAGCTAATATGTCATGACAAGGCCCGAACTCTTAACGGTGGTACTCGTTCATTTCCTGCTCAAAGCATCAGCAACGACATTTGCTTTCCCCGGGTGATAACGAATATCGCAATCGTAATCACTTAGCAACTCTAACCATCGGCGTTGCCTCATGTTCAACTCTTTTTGATCTAAAATGTGTTGCAAACTCTTGTGATCGGTGAACACCGTACACTTAGTTCCATATAAATAATGTCTCCAGATCTTGAGAGCGAACACCACTGCTCCAAGTTCCAAATCATGAGTTGTATAGGGTCTTTCTCATTAATTTTTAAACTGGCGTGAGCCATAAGAAATCAACCTTTTCTCTTTGCATCAATACAGAACCCAAAACCCATCTTTGAAGCTCGCAGTAATGCGATAGAATCTTCCTTCCTTCAAGGTATGCAAGGATTGGTGCACAAGCACAACTTTTGCTTTCAACATAAAAGCTGCTTCTTGTTTATCGCCCCACTCAAACTTGACCTTCTTTTGAGTAAGCTTAGTCATTGGTTTGGCGATCTTTGAAAACCCTTCAATGAATCTTCGGTAATACCCAGCAAGACCTAAAAATTAACGAATCTCCGTTGGTGACTTAGGAGATGTCCAATCCTTAATGGATTCAATCTTGGCTGGATCCACTAAAATTCGCTCACTATCGATCACGTGAACCGAGGAACTGTACTTGGGAACCAAAATTCACATTTGGAAAACTTGGCAACAACTCTCCTTCTTAAGCAATTCTAAGAATTGCCTTAAGTGTTTCTTTATGCTCTTTCATGTTCTTCAAATTATATCAGAAAATCATCAATAAAGACAATCTACTGAATTTATCTAGATATGGTTTTGCAATACCCGACTTCAAAGGTCCATTGAATACGACAGTCCGTTTGTCAAACCAAACGCATAACTTGAAATTCGTAATGCCACAATGAGTTCTGAAAGGCACTCTTCGAAGTCCTTCTTCTCGAAACCTCAATTGTAAGATAACCTGATCTTATGGTCGTTTTCGAGTAGTCACTCGAACCTTGGAGCTGATCAAATAAATCATCAAATTCTTGAGAGCGGAAACGGTTCTTCACCGTTTAGTTTATTTAATTCCCGGTAATCAATGCCCATTCGAATGAAACGGAATCTTTCTTCTTGACAAACAAGACCGGAGCTCCCCAAGGTGAGGAACTAGGTCTTATAAAGCCTTTGTCGGATAGCTCTTTCAGTTGCTCAGATACACTTCATTTTTAGAAGACGCTAAATCGATAAGGTGCCCGTGCCACAGGTGCAGTACCAGGTACCAAATCAATTTGAAACTCCACTTGTCGAGTCGGAGGAAGACCCGACAAGTCTTTAGGAAATACTTCAGGAAAGTCTGAACCTAATTGGTTTGGTACGTTCTCAGTCGCTTCTTCTCCGACTTGTCTTCAACCTCTTTTGTAGTAACATGTGCCAGAAAGATAGGAAACCCTTTTTCCATGTACTTCTGCATTTTAGTGCAAGAAATGATTATAATACGCACATTTCTCTGGGTACTCATCTCACCGTGTATGATTAAGGTTTTATTTCTCCAGGGAATGCGAACAATCTTCTCGGACACACACAATGACCGCCTTGTTCTTTGCCAACCAATTCCATACCGATGATTAAAGCAAGCATCGAAACAACCATTCTACATGCTTTAAGTTTATGTTGAATTGGTGGTTTAGGAAGTTTAAATGTGCAACCCTTAAGTATAGGTTGTTTAACCCGAGTATCCTCCCGTCAGCTAGTACAACATCAAAAATAAGTGATTCTAGGGTAGATGGCGTGATGTCAATCAGGGAGCTAAATGTAGTAGATACAATAAACTTCGATCGTCACCCTATCAAACCAAGATATAACATAGGTTGTTTAGAAGAAACGAACCCTCAACGAGTTGTCTGGATTTTGCCCACCGCATTTCCAACCACATACACCTTCTTGTGGCCCTTCATCCCAAATTGATTCCCACGATTGCCTTTGTTGTTCTTCATCCTTGTGGACATCTTTTGAAGTGTCCTGCACTCCGGCACTCCAAAAACAAGAAGGTTCTACTGACCCGATCCGGTGCCCTTCTGGTTTTAATGTTGTTGGCATTTTCCGTACCCCTACAGTTCACGGCGATGGTGACCATATTTGTGTTGCATTTTATAGCACTTTGGAGCACAACAGACCTTCATGGTGTAATTTCATTTTGAGCATAGGGGTCTAAGATCCACCCATAAGGATTCTTCTCCCATCCAATCCATCAGTGTATGGCCCTGCCAGTATTAATTTTGCCTCTTATTTTGTTGTTGTTGTTGATTCTGATTGTTTCATAGTGTTTTTTCAAACACTCCTCTTGTTTAGCTTTGTCTTTTCGCCATGGTACTGACTACCTCTTGTCCAACAGTTCAAGTGGCCATTCGATAGCCTCTTGTCATGGTCCTTTGGCTTTGAAGCTACGATGTTTGCCTGGATCATGTCGGGCAATCCCCGACGTACCTTTCATTTTGTCCTGACTCCTGCAGGCGTAACATCCATCACACAGAAATGCAGTTCTTGAAAACTTGGTTATAATGACCACATCCGTACCTATCAACTTCAAGTTCCCCATATACGGCCATCAAGGCTTCTTCATTTCATTTCGTGACAATATTTGTCAGCCATCTTCTTTCCTTAGATTCGACCCATAGTCATTGAATATGCAACATCATGGGTAACATTCATAACATGGGAATTCCACCCATGTTAAAGCACTTGGCAAAAAGAGTACAAGTAAGAACTTCATGGTTTTCCACGCGACAGTTACTTATTTCGGAAGCCAGTCTCCATTCTTTTCAAACCATTGGTTAACTCAACCACTCCCTCAGTGCCCTTGAAAAACAGGAAGGTTTGCACTTCAAGAATCCTAGGTAAGTTCACTCTCTAGCACACTGCGTTCAGATCCCCCTTGACACAGACCCGTTCCCAAAGAAGGCAATCGATGCCATTCCTTGGTTGCGTCACGTGCGGGCCAAGGCAGCACTGACATAACCCTTGATCAATCTAGCCTGAGAGTAAAGTCATTAGTAGACCGTAAGTAGGTTGTGGTTTTCTGCTGGGGCGTGGTGTATTGTGACCATGTTGACCTTGTGCTCATTTTGGGCCATTTTCTTCAAATCACAAGAAAATAAATATCCGTTAGATTTCATAAATCATAACCATGACATGACATATCCATGATAACTAAAGTGAGATCACATCACACAGTGAAATGTACAATTGAATTGTAATTACAATGATATAACTAAATCGACATTCATTCATCACAAATTTGATTATAAACATGACATAATAACCACATTCCATATATAACTGGAAAACAACATGATTGTATTCTGAATAAAATGATCACTAATAGTTTAGGTTATAACAAAAAAAAACATAATAATCCTAAGGCCTTACAGCCGGGGATTTAACCCGTAATACATAGTAGGCTAAATACACAACGACTAGCCATAACAAAGTCTAATCTAAGAACTGCTACCAGCCTCCTCTGGCAGCTCTGGCTGTGCAGGACCCCCAACGGGTCCTTGCTGTCCCTGTAATGCAGTAACCTGCCGCCTGAAATGCTATCACCGACTGCCCCTGTAAAGCCGTCAGACCATGCCCCTGCAGTGTGGTGACCAATTCCCTGAAGTGAATCATCACTCTCTATGAGTGTCTGCATAACATCAATGTCCATGGATAATCTGCTGCTTTTAGATCCGAGTACGCATCAGGCACTCTTAACTCTCTCATCTCCTCACGCCTCCCGCGGTCTGTCTCTAGCAAATCTGAAATCGCTCTTCGTCTACTATGGTCCGCTGACTGTAACTCTATGATCGCTGACATCTGTGCATGAACTGTGGTGCGTAGTGACATAACCTTCTGCACATAAAGGAAAAACAGCAAGATCAACTCCGCATCCATAGATTCCCAAGCCCTTTTCCCCCTCAGACATCCTAGCCTCCGTCTCCATCAAAAGACGTTTATGTCAGTCCACAGTTATGTCTCTAAACAGCATATTTGACCCGCCCTGGCCAATAACTGTCTCTGCTCTGCTCGTCAACCAACATCGCGTTAGATTTATCTGTGTCTCGCCTAACCATAGAAATCAAAATCTCTTACGTGTGCACCCTAACTCTGTGTTCCTACTATTGAGCCCCCCTGTAGAGGTCTCAACAATCTCATACCCATGAATCTGATCCATATCCAACATATCTCTTTGGGTCGACGTCTGATCCTCTCTGTCCATAGTGCAACAAAGTCTACTCACCCTAGACCTCCGGCTAGTCTAGCAGCAGTAAGCAGCGGTCGAGAGCTCTCTTCCTACCTCATACTAGGAAGCAAAGAGCTATATCAAAAACCTCCTTCGAGTGGTAGGTTAACCGCAGTCCTATCCTTTCTATAACTGGCAAAGGGTAACAACAATGGTGGTAATGAAGTAGGAGCTGATGTGGGCATGGGTGGTGGTGCATCTGGTCTAGTAGGGGAGAGTATGAAGGGTGGTGGTAATGGTAAAGAATGGGAAGTAGCTGCAGCCTCAGCTCTTATCCGAATCGTGGCAGCTCGATAGCCCAACGAACGAATAGGACTAGGAGGTGGTGCTGTCAATACAGGTGAGGGTGGTGATGAAGACCATGGAGATAGTGGTGATGCTGGTAGGGAAGATATAGCAAGCAGTCTGGCAACCTCAGAATCAGACCATGCTGGTATTAGTAAATGGCTCTGGAATGGTAAATCCTAGCTGTCATAAAACATATGCAGGGTGAGGTGTAATGGGCCGCAGACAGTCATCAGTCCATAAACGCCATTCCTCCTCTAGTAGACGGGGCGGTAGCTAGGTAAAGCAACACCTACAGGGTAGCAGGAGCTGAGTGCTCTCCTTCGCCACCTCGTCAACCTCAATATCCATCTCATCATCCTCATCCTCCTCATTTGCATTGATGTCTATATCATCGTCCTCATCCTCCTCGATGTCCAACTTATCAACTCCGATCCATCTCCTCATCAGCAGATAGTCGATAGGATCCTCCTCAGGTCCCATCTGTCATCCACCTCCGATCTGCCTCTGAAAGTAAGATTCAGTATCTAGAATATAATCAGGTGACTGTGTAGTGGGTGGAGCATCCTCAGCACCTGGCTGATCCTCAACAACAATCTCATCGTCAGCATACTCTGGACCTGGAACATAATCTAGCGAAAGTGGTGCCTGCTCTGGCTTACTTCCTCAGGCTAGGCACGTAATCTGGAGAGGTGGTGCCTGAAGAGCGCCTCCATTATGGGCCTCTTGTATGTAGGGTAGCTCAAAGGTCCCGATGATCCATACGCTCTCGATGATTCCCATGTCCTGATAGATCCTCAAATGTACTGGACACTGCTGTGTATAGTGATCCCCCCCGATTCATCTGAATCTGTAAAGACTATATCTTGAACAATCCAAAGATAGCTTCTATTAGTATTTAATATAAGACCTTATAGTAAATAACATTTATATCATAACATGTAAATCAAATATGAAAATTGGCCCAAAAAAATCTAGTCCAACCAACTAATATGCAACAATAGTGAGTAATGCATGAATGTATGCACATAATGTATTGTCCCGTGTTAAAACCACCTTTGTATAATTCGTTTTTTGAAAACGGTTATAGTCCAGCAAAACATTTGACTGGTTCTCTAAACTTTGGCGCTAGATACAATCTGTAACATTCCCCAAATTGGGTCGCATCGAATAAGGGTCCTGGGCTGTTACATCTTAGATCAATAACACAAGATATAAGTAATAGAACGACCAAAAGTCGATTGAAAAATGATACATAGGATTTAACAAAGTAATATGTTACAATAATCCCGAACTTAACTTTTCACATAGATCAAAATACAAAGATTTGTTTCAAGCCCATAACATATTAACAAAATGAAATGCGAACAAAAATCTTAAAGGCAATGAATCCCATAAAACCACCAATGTATCCCTTGTACCTCTTGCTTACTGATCCCCTGAAAAACATTGCTTTAAAACGTCAACAATAATGTTGGTGAATTCATAGGTTTGATAAATCATATATTGTCAGGAACCACAATATATCCCAGTATAATTAAAGATAATAGCAACAGATGCAGACATTCCTATACAATAAAATTACGTCGCTCTAAAGCTCATGACAATGAATCTTGACGTGTAATGAATACCAAAAAAAATTAAGGCCTACATTGCCCTGGTGATTTCAACCCGCAACATCCTATATTTGACATGGTATACGTTCGTTTGTCCAGTGATAGCTAATCACCCGAACGGGGTTGTCAAACCCAATAGATCTATTCATAACATTCGCGCTCACAGTCCAGTAATTGATAGTTCATGATAATGGGCTCAGATATGGGTTATCGCTACTTAGGCAACACGTAATCATAACATGAAACTTAACCACTTGTGTCCAATTATAAAACATTGCATGTTTTTCTGTCATCATCAAATTTCTTAATTGAGATTTAGTTGGTGGTCTACTTCTAATCTCAGCAGATCTTTGTGCAGCTCTGAATTTTCTTTGAGCAGCAATTGTTTTAGCCAAGAACTTTGCTCTTTCTTCAATTGTATACTCCTTTATTTCTTCCTGTTAAAGCTTGGCTGCAAACAATGCATCAACATCAATCCCTGCTTGAACTTCATCATACATCTCAGCTATAGCAGCCTTAGATGCTTCTTCTTCCCTCTGTCTCTCCCTTTCCACCTCTGCTTGTAAGTCTACTTGTAACTGTCTGGCAATTTCTGCATCTTTTACAATCTGAGCAGCATCAAAATCACTTCTAGTCATCTTCTTGATAGGCTTAGGTTATTCTAAGACACTTTTGCCTTTGTCTTTAGGATCAATTATGGGAAGTGGCATCAATGTGAGAATAGATCTTTCAGGTCTTGAAGAATCATCAACATCTTTAATTGACACTCCTTTTTCCTTAGCTTTTTCTTCCTTCATCTTAATCAATGTTTGAGCCATGGTGATATCTTCATCATCAAATATACTTGTTGTTGTAAGAGGAGTTCTAGGCTCAACAGTACTATCTTCTTGCCTAGCAGCATCAATATCTGGTCTAGCAGTACTAACTTTTGGTCTAGCAGTACTAACTAGTTCTTCAGCATTTCCTCCTTTATCACCACTGCCCTTGTCTTCAACAACTTCTGTATCATCAGTCAACTTAACCTCCTCAATTTCACCACTTTGCCTCCCCTCATCCACAGCTTCCTCAGTTTCCATGTACTCCATATCATGATCTTGATTATCAAAGATAGTACTGTCATCCAAAGTTGATTCAGGTTTGGACTTTTTCCTCCCTTGTTTAGATACAGACTTCTGCTTTCCAAATCTCTTCTTCATGGATAATCTTTTCACACTCTTTAACCATGCCTTGTGGTGGGAGATGCTTGGCTTACACTTCTTTTCTAACTTCTTGATTCTAAATTTCAATGCACTGATCTCTGCAGCTTGTGCAAAAAATCTCATAATAAAATTCCAAGGCAGTAAACCCATGTGTGGACCAAGTTATACATAAAACGGATAATTCCTGTAGGTTCAGGACACCCTCAGCTCTGTCAAATGTGTGACCACCTGAAAGAGGACTATCATAAGGTATCTGAACCTGATCCCCTTCATTCCCATTAGTTCCCTCTAAAGAATCTTTAGTGTCTTGGGTAGTGGCATGGCTAGATGATGTTTCAGGGGGTTGGTCTCCTGTACTAGGTTAAGTAGGAGATGAGTGTGGGTTACGATTCAGTGGGTTCTCCAGAACCTTCACCCTCTACAGCATATGTGCAACATGTTTGGGAACAAAGGTGTTATTTTTCCTGAAAATTTTAGTCATTTCCTAGACATATTTATGAAAACTTTCAGATTGTGAGCTGGTGTAGGATAAACATCATTAAAAGGCTCACCAAGATCAATTTGATTATTTAGAAACACCATTAAAAACCTTGGATACATAAGAAATTTCTTTTTAGTATTATCCAGTTCCTCAAGTATAACCATCGAAAAATAAGTTTAGAAAGTTTAAACTTTTGATAGTGCCAGACATATAACAGCTGAAGCAATATTTGTGGAAAACTCATACCAGGTGGTAGATTTTGAGCTTAATCAATGTAAAATGGTATGTATCAGAAACTTCCATTGAGGAGAAAAGAGAGCTTTTTGAAAAGTTAGTTTATTAAAATCACCCTCATAACCCATCAATGCAAGGTTTTAAAAAATAGCTTCATTTGTTAGACAAGCAGTACCATCAACATCATTAAAAAAAAGAGAACTTCTTATTGATGCCTCGGTTACTACTATTGCCTTGCTATCAACAATAGCATTAATCTACTTCACATCATTGACTGTTTGAGAACTGGCAATGTTCTAAAACTATTCAATGTAGGAAGTATAGATAGGTGGACTTACAGTGAGAGCATGATGAATCGAACTGGAAGCAAGAAAGTCCACTATCTCATGAAAATCAGAGTTTCCCTCTGTCTTCTCTAAGCACGCGCCCATGTTATGTTGATCGACAAACTCCAAATTCGCCATAGAAACTTGTAAAAGATGAATTAAGATGTGGGATATGATCGATTGGGAGAGTATGAGTGATTGGTAAACAAAATTGAGATTTTATAGATATTTGCTTTAGGGTTTGAGATGACCGACTGAATAAACTTGAGTCTTTATCTTAAAGAAAGAGTATTATAGAAGAAAAGATCCAAAACTTTCAAGTCATAGACCCCTATAAGCAACTTGTTGGCAGAAATATCTCAACGGATATATTTAATTAAGGAAAATCTGTTGTGCTCGCTAATAGTACTAACGGTAACAAACATCACAAACTTTTACCTGGCAGCACCAAATTTGCCTGGCAGCACCAAATTTTCCTGGCAGCACAAACATATGCCTGGCAGCACCAAATTTGCCTAACAGCACCAAATTTGCCTGATAGCACCAAATTTGCCTTGCAACACCAAATTTGTAAGCTATCATTTTTAGTCTCCAATACCAATCCAAGAAGCATATTTTTACCTAATCCAAACATCATTTCCATCGTTAAGTGCTTTTTGAGCAGCACTAACCAAGCCGGACAGTACTAAGTGTTGGCTTGCCAGTATTAACCAAACTGGCAGCACTAACGAACTCAACACCATATGTAGCCCTCAATCTTCATTCCAATGAATAGAATGAATCCCAAATCATCATCTCATCTAAAATCTATCTGCTAACTAAACAATTTCACAAACTGTACAACAAAATAACCTGCTGATGTGCCTCCCCTAAACTAATGCAGTTATAGATTGAGCATTCCAATGTTAACCACCAAAAAATTAAATCTTGTGACATCAAATCCTTTGGTGAGAAGGTCTGCAACATTAGCATCAGTGTGAATCTTGATAACATCTATTAATCTTTTCTTATAGCAATCCCTTATAAAGTGGATGGTTCCGAATCTCATTGTGCTTTGGTCCTCGAAGTGATAGAAGAATCTTGACTATACATATTGTACTACTCATGTCAATATTGGATTTTAGTGTTCTATAGAAATTAAAGGCCCCCTATACTATATCAATCCTATCTACTAATAATCCATCATCTGATTCTGTATCTATAGTACTTGCCCACAACAGTTAGCAGCTGCAACATATTCTGCCTTAGTAGTAGAATTTACCATAATCATCTGCTTCTTGCATTGCCAAGATATCAGTCTTCTACCAAGAAATTTGACAACTACCCTTTGCCCGTTGTTGAATCTGTCAAGAGCTGTCGCCTCCATAATCACAGTCTGAGAAAGGCATCTATTCAAAGGAGAAATCCCTAGGATACCATAACCCTAGTTTGGGTTAACGTTTGAGGTACCTAAAAATCCTTTTAACTGCATTTAAGTGTGAAGCTTTTGGAGTGACTTAAAACCTAGCACGAGTACAGACAGCAAACATGATGTCTGGCCTAGATGCAGTCAAATACATTAGGGAACCAATCATAGACATGTAGACATGCACATCTACATCTACACCATCTTCATCTTTGACCAGGGGCTTATTTGACATAATAGGATTAGTAGCTGTTTTGATGGAACAAAAATCAAACTTCTTAAGGATGTCAGCTACATACTTGTCTTGACTAATAAAGATTCCATCAGGTTGTTGTTTCACCTGTAATCTCAAAAAGAATGTGAGCTATCCCCATATACTCATCTTGGAATCTTTTTGCATACAATCTTTAAAACCCATACAAATAGACAGCAATTGTGTAAGAGCCCAAATATGATGTCATCCACATACACTTGGACTAACATAATGCCACTCTTGTTCTTCTTGATAAATAATTTTTTGTCTATGTTACCTCTCCTAAAACCATTTTTCAGCAGGAAGGAAGAAAGTGTCTCATACCAAGCTCTGGGAGCTTAATGTAGACCATAAAGAGCTTTGATCACCTTATAAACTTTGTTTGGATGAGTAGGGTTAACAAAGCCTGGAGGTTGATGAACGTATACATCTTCTTCAATACTGCCATAAAGGAAATGCACTTTTAACATCTATTTGGTAGACAAGAAATCCCATGAATGATGCAAAAGCTAAAAATAACCTGATTGCCTTAATCCTGGCAACATGTGCAAAAAATTCATCATAGTCCATACCTTCCTCCTGTCTAAACCCTTATGCTACAAGCCTTGCTTTATTTTTCACAACAATACTCCTCGCATCCCTCTTATTCCTAAAGACCCACTTTGTGCCAATTGCCTTTTTCCCAAATGGCAAATCAACAAGTATCTAAACCTTCTGTAATTTGAACTGGAGCAATTCTTCTTGCATTGCTTCAACCCAGCTTTCATCTTCTAAGGCTTGTGATATCGTCTTGGGTTCTTCTTGGGAGAGAAAACATGCTAACAAACAGTTCTGATGGTCTTTATGATTTGTTCTGTTCTGATTATAGATGTAGCTTACCAAAGCTTGTTGTACTGAAGAAGCCTTTTAGATCTTCCCTCTTGTTTGAACTGCTGATTTAGGATCTCCTAGAATTTGACCTTTAGGGTGATCCTTATGAACTCTAAGTGTAGGAATAAGACTGACATCAATGGTGTTATCCATATTGTTGAAATCAGCCTCTGCACCCACATCTTCATCATCATAGGCTCTACTGAATATGCCATCATTTGGAAATACATTAGAATCATCTTCTAAGTCAGGCATATTAGGATCAATGGGTAAATCAGCATTGGGGAGAGTAGATGCATCAATAGGTATTTGTCCTCCAAGATAGACAAATGATGATCCACCGGTATTTGCACCAGTGGGAGTACTAGCAGCACTAGCATATGGTGTGTTAGCAGTACTAACCAATGGTGATTTGAAAGTACTAACAGATGGCCTACCAGTATTAAGTTTGTTAATACTAGTAGCCTGAGCTGCCCTCTTCTTTTCTTCATCAAAAGCTTATCTTGTAGCATCATCCATAGTTTTAGCAGCAATTTCTTGAGCAAGGCTTGGTCAGCTTCTGTCAACATATGTTGTTCTTCTTTTTCAGCAACATCTTCTGAATCCTGTACATCATTGTCTTTAGGATAATTTTTAGAAGGTTTATCTTGTCAAAGCTTGAACAACATCTTCTACTGAAATCCTTAGCCTAGAGGTGTAGTGGAAGCAGTAATGTATTCATGAATAGGTTCCATATCTATTTTCAGATTAACCTGCAACATAAGAGCATCTTTGTGTACCTGCATCTACATTAACCTGAATTTCTGCACTAACAGGAATATAGTTCATTGTATTTGTTAGAAAATCAAGATCAAACAACTAATTAGGACCACTTCCTGTCACATTTGGTTGATCTTCAAGGAAATCAATGTGCATGTTACACGTTCTAACTCTTTTAGGTTCTTTTGTTGTATACTCTAAAAGCCTTACTAGTAGTAAAGTATCCCAACAAATATCCTTCATTTGATTTCCCATCAAATTGGCCCAAGGGATCTAAGGTGTTCAAAATGGTCAAGGGGCACCCAAACGGTCTCATAAAACTAATACTAGATAGTTTACCTATTAATAGTTCATAAGGTGTCTTATTTTGAGGTTTGGTCACTAATACCCTATTCAGTACATAGCAAGCAGTGTATACTGCTTCTGCCCAAAATGGGATGGGTAAAAGTGAGTCTGCTAGCATAGTTCTAGCAGCCTCAATTAGGGTCCTATTTTTTCTTTCTGCAACACTATTTTGCTGTGGAGTTCTAGCCACACTAAACTCCTTTTTTTTATATCCATTTTCGTAAACATATTCATTCATAGCATGGTTTCTTAAATCTGTCTCATGATCACTTCCTAATGATTTAACTTTCTGGTTTCAATTGGTTTTCTAAGCCCGTGATAAATTTATAAAGGATCTCATTTGTTTCATCCTTAGTAGCTAAGAAAAATACCCAACTAAATCTGCTAAAATCATCAGTCACAACCAAACAGTACTTTTTCTTATTAATACTTTCTACCGAGACAGGTCCAAATAAGTCTATATGAAGCAATTCTAAGGGATTTCTGATGGTTCTTTCTAACTTGGCCTTATAGGAGGCCTTATGTTGCTTACCATTCTTGCAAGCAACACAAGTGTGGTTATTCACAAAAACTTTGGAAGGTAGGCCTCTAACTAGGTGTCCCTTAATAAGTTTGTTTATATTTTTGAAATTCACATGACCTAATCTCCTGTGCCATAATTTAGACTCATCTGTTGTTGCATTTGCATATAAACAAGTTATACCTCCAGAAGGAATAATGTTCTTTAAATCCAAACTGTACACACCATTATGTCTAGGAGCTCTAAGTACAACTTGATTTTCATCAAGAAGCTTAAAGCTAGGAGACAGAATAAGGCATTCAGTGTCAGTAAAGAGGACACTGTTTTTCTTGTCACACATTTGTGAGATAGAGAAAAGGTTAAACTTAAGTTCATCTACAAAATAGACATCATCAAAGTCTAAATTAGCAGTTCTGAATTACCTTTTTACAAGTTATTGTGACCTCATTTGGGATCAAAGTCAAAAGCACAAAAGCCTCCATTGTAATCTTCATAATCTGAAAGATAAGCTTTGTTGCCAGTCATATGGCTAGAGCAACCACTATCCACCACTGCATGATCCTGTAAACAGATCTCTGGATTGCCCTGCACAAAAAGTAAGAGAAATTAGTATCTCTTAGGGACCCAAGTCACCACAGACTTGGATATCCCTTTTGGGTCAACATACTCAAACTTCATAAGTATGAAAGAACCTTTTTCTTAGGACTTCATGATCCAAGTAAATTTGCCCTTAGGCCTCCAAACCCACCTTGACTTCTTAAGAGCATTATCCATCTTACCCTTACCAGTATTACCTACTGCTCTTGTCCCAACAGTAGTCATATTTTTAACCCCAGAAGTTTTAACATCTAGTTTTAAGTTTTTGGGTCTAAAGGCTGGTTTTGTGCAGTAAAACCTCTTGATTGGTGAATATGAGGCTCTTGGTCTTACATTGTCCATTCTTAGGTAAATTGGTCTAATAGCACTACCAGTTTATGCTATTTTTGGGGCAAATAACCTAGCAGTACTAATAGGCCTAACAGTACTAACAGTATGTACTGCTCTTTTGCCATTTGGCCTAACAGGATTAACCAAACCTGTCCTGGTTAGAACTCCTGATGGGATAAAAGTTCTTCTTGCTTGAGGGTATTTCAATTTATTTGAAATTTTTTGGTGATTTACCCTTTTAGCATTATCCCATACTGGTTTGACCACCCTTTGACCAGTATTGACCACAGTTTTCAGCTTAGGTTCTGGACTCTTTTTGGCATAAAAATCACAATCTTTGATCAAATGGTCAGTACTCTTACAGACAAAGCAAGCTTTTATTTTCTTAAATCCAATTTCCTGCTTTCTTAGAAGTTTGACCAATTTTATCAAACTTGAGTGAGAGAGCGTGCGATAGAGTGAGAGAGGATCATTAGCTTTAACAGGACTAACTTCAGACACATCATTCTCATCATCTGAGTTCCAATCCTCAATGATGACTTTATCTTTGTTAATGTTTGGTGTAGACACAACTGATTCATTGACAGACTTAGGTTTTTCAACATTTACTTCATTTGTATTACCTACAGTCTCACTAGTTTTAGATTTACTAGTATCAGTTTTTGACTTAATGATTTTCTTTCTAATGGAATATTCATCTAAACCTGCAAATGATATGTCAGCTCTTGGGGTTAGAAACACACACACACACACATGTGATAGAAGGGGAATAAGCATGATACCCATTTTGCTTTGGAGAACCTATCATTTGCTGGTGTGAGCTCTTCGTTACTTGATCTGACCTCAAAAACAGTCATACTGATCTCACTATCAGTTTTAGACTTGTTACTCATTTCATCCATTTTTGTGCCAAATCCTAAACCATTTTTATCATGAGCACTCATTTGACTATTGAGTATTTTAGTAAGATTCTTAGATGATCTTTCCCATTTTTCTATCTTAAGTTTCAACTCATCTCTTTCCTTAACAACTTTTTCTAACTCTGTGTTAAGATTGTTAATTTTTATTTCTCTACACTTAAGCTTATAGTTTTGAAACTCATATTTTTCTCCCCAAGCTAGTTCATTCTTTTCATGTCCAAGAATTCTAGATTCTAGAGATTCTAAAGCTAACTCATAACCCTGAATTTCTAGTCTGGGCTCTAGAAGTTTTTCTCTCATCACTATCAAAGAGAGCGAGAGTGATGAATTTTAAAAGATTCAAGACATTGTTTTTAGAACAGTTTAGTACCTCATTATCAGAAGGAACTTGATGAGCTTTGAGGAGGAATGTCCATTTTTTCTAGTTTGAATTGTAGATTGCTTCAAATAATAGAGTTCTTCTTATTTAGAGTTTCCACACAAGCTCTGCTAGCACTGAGTGTAGCGTCGTTTACCTGAAAGGATCTTAACCTTTAGCTTGTATTAATGGTATTGAGTTCCCTTTAGCGTAACATTCTAAAGCAACAGATAATGAAACACTGATTTGAACACAATTGATTATGCAGGAAACTAATCAATAATGCTAAGAAGAATAGCATTAAGAATCACAAAAGAAAACTTTATATGTAAACTTGGAATCGCCTAGTTTACATATTAACAAAACTAATGATTGGCTAATCCATCTCTATTGATTCTATTTTAAACTGTATCTACTAACTATGCCTATGGGTTCCTTTTCTATAGACTAAAGGAAACCCTAATGGCGGCCTTTACAAAACGCGTACAAAGATCATGCCATATCCTTTGCCTAAGATATCTCAAGCAATATCTCATAAACGGTACTAACTATTTTATACTAACGGTACTAACTATCTAATCAGTACTAACATTTTGTACTATCAGTACAAATTACAACTAGTGGCACTAACTAATATAACTAACGGTACTAAGTCAGGAATGCATAATTCCCAACAGTCACTGTTACACAGTAATAAATGTAATACAGAGCTAGGCCAAAAGCAGTAGTTAATTGCTGTTGAGGTATTTGTTCATAAAATACTGGGGTCGAGTTAAGGGTTTCAATCACGTGGCTTCATTGAATTCAAGTTCATTGGTCCGATGAACTCATAACTCTCTAATCACAAACCCTAACTCAATTTTATCATTCATCATCAAAACCCAACACAAATGGCGGATCTAAAGTTTGCAGATACTCAAAATTTGGTCACGTTTTTGTCTAAACCCGCAGAAAGTGAAGGGTTTGAGCAGATAGTAGATTTTCAGAATGCAAATCCTATAAGATATGCACTAACGATCAATCCTACTATATACATTTCGTGCATAGAACAGTTCTGGTCTACTGTCAAAGCCAAAATTGTCAATGGGGAAGTACAGTTGCATGCCCTAGTGGATGGAAAGAAGATAATCATAACTGAATCAACTATAAGAAGAGATCTTCAACTAGAAGATGCTAAAGGTGTTGATTGTATACCCAATCCTACCATCTTTGAACAGCTTACACTGATGGGGTATGAGAAAATTTCACAGAAGCTTACTTTCTATAAGGCATTCTTTTCCCCACAATGGAAATTTCTGATTCATACTATTTTACAATGCCTAAGTTCGAAGACCACTGCATGGAATGAGTTTGGTAGCACTATGGCATCTGTAATTATCTGTTTAGCTACAAACCAAAAGTTCAACTTTTCAAAATACATTTTTGAAAGTATGGTGAGAACTTGGATAATGTGGGCAAATTTTTATGTATCCAAGGTTTATACAAGTCGTTTTGGATAAACAACTTGAAGGGATGTCTACTCACAACAGAATATATATTGTACCCTCTCACACTAAGAAGATATTTTGGAATATGAGAAGGGTAAGGAAAGGTTTTTCTAGAAGGGAAACACCATTATTCCAAACAATGGTGGTACAAGATCAAGCAGAAATAGGTAAAGGTTCAGCAAATCCCACTGATCCCCATCACACACCCACTTTTATTCAACCGTCAACATCTCAACCTCAAAAGAAACAAAAACCTAGGAAGCCAAAGAGAAAGGACACTCAGATACCTCGGTCTAGTGGTCCTACTGAACATGTAGCAGATAAGGCTGTCTATAAGGAGTTGGATGATAGTTTGGTGAGGGATGATAGTTTGGTGAGGGATGCCACTACTGCTTCTAGCTTAGAAGCACAGCAGGACAGTGGTAACATAGCTAAGACCTAATCTAAGGCAACACCTAATAAATCTAGTTCCCTAGGAACTACTTCAGGTGGTAGTCCCAAGCGCCAAGAAACCATAGGGGATACTATTGCTCAAACTAGGTTTAAGAATGTATCTAAACATTCTAAGGATCCACTTCTCGCAAGAGTGAGAGCACACACTTCGAAGTGGGGTGAGGGGGGGATCGTCTACAACTTTTACACAACGTGAGCGGAGTGCGTACTAGTGTACGGGGGTCATTTGTGGGGGAGGGGGGAGGACGGAGACAGAAGTGGTGGGGGGTGGGGGGGGGGGGTAGGGTGATGCGTGATAGGGTATGGTGTGGGGAGGGCGCATGGAGTGGGGGGGAGCGAGTATTGGTACCTCGTGGTTTTACTATAGTGGGATTTTACAGGGTGGCTCTGGAGGTAAAGTTCAAAGGAACACTTAGTTTCATGGTCATGTTATTAATACAAGAGTTGTGACGTTCAGATAATATGTGGACCGAGATTTGAACCAGCTTAAGATAAGGTCAATGTCAAGAAACTACAGGGAAGCTTAAAAGGCTTACTTAGTACATAGTTGGTCCTTAGTGACAGCTAGGGTAGAGATCCTCTGATGATGAAGAGCGAGTGAGTTAGGTGAGGATCATCCAAACAGGGTAGGTAAATGCTATTGATGCTGATAAGACATTACCCTGGTTAAGTGATCAACATGGATGCTGATATTTTTTGATGTGAAAACTTTACTGGTGATGAGGTATTAGAGCAGAACAAGAAGTTTGCTACTAAAGATTTGAATTTGACTGTTGTAATGAAGGTTACTTTAGCTCAAGCACTTGCTGTTTTGAAAAGTGTAAAATCCAAGGTAAAAGGGGATGTTATAGAAGAGCCAAGTGTACTAGTTAGTGCTATCAGTACAAAAGTTAATGTTGTTACAACTACAACAACTACTCTAATTTCAACTACAAGGAAAGGAATTGTCGTTACTAAGCTGGGTACATCTACAACAACAACACACAACCATCACAGGCAAAAGTTTAGGATAAATGAAAATAGAAAATGATAGAACCGTTAGAATGGCTTGGCACAGCGCGCGCGCGCGTGATCAAATCAATTTTGGATAAACAAAAGCTATAATTACAACTAAGTTTTTTATGAAGAAGAGAGACTTGGCAAGGAGAAAGATGAAGCCAATTACCCTTGACTGAAGAATGGGATGATATTCCAGCCAAGATGCGTGTTGATTACCAGTTTGCTTCAAAGATACGCAAGCTGAATAACAAGCCCAATCACAACAAAACAAAAAGCCAAATTGTTTAAAGAACTCCTAGAACAAAGAAGAAAGCACTTTGCAGCTAAAAGATCAAAAGAGAAGAGGAACAAACCACCAACCAAAAGTTAACAGAAGAAGACCGTGATTACCTACCTTAAGAACATAGAAGGTTAGAAGCACAAAGACTTGAAATCAAAGACTTGATTTCTATCAAAGAATTGTTTGACAAAGCTTTCAAAAGGGTGAACATGTTTGTAGATTATAGAACAGACTTGGTGGAAGGTAGTTCAAAGAGAGCATGAGATGAGCTAGAATAAGAGGTCACTAAAAAGCAAAAGGTGGATGATGTTCAAGAAAAAGTTAAAGTGGATGATGATCAAGAAGCAACTAAGATTAAAGAGCTTATGAAAATTATTCCTTATGAAGAGGAAGTAGCAAATGATGCTATTCCTTTGGCTACTAAGCCTCCAACCATTGTTGACTGGAAAATTCATAAAGAAGGAAAGAAAAACTATTACCAGTAATCAACGCTGATTGTGCGCGTGAAGCGCGCGAGATGTACTTAGTTTCAGGCATATGCTCAAAAGCTTTTTGACGCGATTGAAGATTTACTGACAACTCTTGGAAATTGGTTAAAAAGCTAAATAGGATCAACAAGACAAGTGGAGGACTTTAGATTTAATTCTATGGGGGAATTTAAAGACAATAATGTTTAACACATGTGAAGACAGATCTGGAAGAGGGAGAGCGAGGCGCCGTGATTACTAGTATTAGATTGAAACTATATGAACTTGTGGAGTTCATAGTCCTTAGGATGCAAACATATGCACATTCACACGGGTCTACAGGTAGAAAAGAGATATCCCTTTACACCTACCTGTTACAATTACTGATATGTTAAACAAGAAGCTTCATCAATGTGATATTATAGTGATATGCGCGTATTATTTCGTTTAAACTTCTCGGGACGAGAAACATCTTAAGTTCAATGAAGAGTTTTGAAGCATCCCTCCTGTGGATTAATGAACTTTTCCCATAAAATACTTGATGATTTTCAATAAATATCAAGTTTTGGGAGGATTGGTAGGGATTAAATACTCCGTGATGGTGGATTTTTGGAATTTACTACTATTCTTATTGATGTTTAATGAGCTTGTGTCAAAGTTATGCTGTTGATGAATATTCCAATGAAAATTGATTCAAGTTTTAAGACTGCTTAGAACTTAGAAGAAAAACTCACAAGCTAACTAGTTTCGTCTGCTAGACAATTCTAAAAAGTTAATACTTTGCAGTACAAAAGTTAGAACTGCTATACAAAAGTTAATGCTGCAGAAGGAGAGTGCATACTATCTATAAAGCGCGTGATTATCTATCTGAGCGAGTGCTTGGGCGGGAGGGGAGCGGGGGGGGTAGAGGGGGGAGGCGAGGGGGGCTGTGAGAGCGGAGACTGCTTAGGTATTTGTAATTAGATATTTTGGGTAAAAGATAATTATAAGTTATTTAATTAGAATATTATAGAACTAGAAAGTATTGTAAGCCGTTTAGGACTCCTTGGTGTATAAAAGGAGGTCCTAGGGCATAGAGATCAACAAGTATCAATACCAACACATTTCAAGGTCTTTGTAACCCTAATACTTTGAGAGTATTCGATTATGTTTGCTTAATAATAATTGGAGCTTTTATGAGTTTGTTGAATTATAAAGTTCATTTGTGTTTTTTACTGTTCCATTGAAAATTCTCTTCTTATTAAAGATTAGATTCGCATAATCTTTATACATCACACAAGTTTCTACTATAGTAGTGTTAATTATCTAATATAACTAAACCTTAAACAAGCTTAAGGAAATCGATATATAGAAGTGTTGAAGTGGGACCAACAGAACTCTTGATGAAATGTCCCCAGCACTATTTGACTGATATGCAGGAAGTAATCTTGTTTTATAATGGGCTTGATGTTCTGACCAGACAAATCCTTGAACTCTTATAAGGGTTCCATGTCCCGTCGTAGTGAAAACTGAGAGTTGCGCGTGTCAAATATAGCCATTTCAAGAAATGGTCGAATACTCTCATAAATTGGCAATAACAAAACACCGCAAAAGCCAGAAGTACTTCAACTACTCTGATAGACTTAGCTGCTATAAACAACCAAGCATCTACAACTGACAAACTCCTATTAGTTGGGGTGATGAGTGTTGGGGTGGGCAGAGGAGTTAAGAGGAAGTGATCTAACATAAAGAGGGGGGGGGGGGGGGTGGGGATGACGCCTCTGCAGTTGGATTCGAACTATGCAAAGGACCACACAACACAAAGGACTGCCCACTCAAGGAAGAAGGGAATACTCTTGAAGAGGCTTATTACACACAGTTTGAGCACCCTATCAACCTGGAGGATAGGTATAAAGAGTGCGAGCGCGAGGCCAGATTCCTTAACCAATCTCAACAAACAAAATTCTTCTCTATTAACTCTAAATCGGGGAAGGACAGAGATATACACAAAATCACTACCAAATTCATATGGCTAAGTCACCTTAGCGTGACACAAGAGAACTCGACAACATATCAAGGAGATTCGCGGCGAGTCTCTAAACCGATAGCAGCTAAAAGAGAAAAATCAAAGAGCATCGATTAAGACCTGTAAATTTAAATTGGTCCAAAATGAGCATAGTCTTACAAGAAAGAGGAACGAGGTCTGCCCGGCTCAACAAATTCAAACCCAAGGACCATGAAAAGTGATCTCAACCGCTAAAGCTGATTCATCTGAGATACGTTGTATGGGATGTAGTCCATACGCCATATCCGTCTCACGGCACAAAAGCATATTTTCTTAAACAATTCCCTTCCCAAGGCGACTACAAAACTACTGCTGTGATGATTGGAGAAAAAAAAAAAAAAAAAAGGCACAAGATGTGAAATATTCTTTATCTTAGCTTATTGACACACCTTGACTCAAAGAAAGGAAAAATACCCAAGGAGCTTACCTTTAACTTGTTTTTATTCATAATTTTATTTTGATAAAGCCTTGTTAACCTAGGAGCAAGTTGAGTGTTATGCCATTATCTACCTACACCAACTTTGGTCTAAGGCATTTTATTCTAACAACAAGAAGTTAACCATTGAACTAAACTGCTGATAAACAATAAAATAACCAAGGGGTATTGCTGAAAATGTGCTAGTAAGGGGGGGTGGGATGGGGGGGGGGGGGGGGGGGGGGTTGGGGAGAAATTTTATTTCCCCATAACTTATCATCTTGAACATAACGGAGGATGAAACGATGGTCCCTTTGACACCTTGGTCGAGCCATTTGTTGGTCTGCTGGCCTCATTCAAAGCGAGAGTGCGTATTTACACACACACAGAAAAAACATTCTCTTTGAGCCCCCACTAGCATATCAGTGGAGGGTCTTAATGTTAAAAGATCTTGATATCGAAACAACACGTATAGAGAGTATTTTCTTTCATCAACCCACCTGATGGAGGGGTACTATATTGATTAAAGAGATTTGCGTGACACACCTCCAAACACAGTGACGAACAAGCGAGAGAGTAGTTTTGGAGCCAACTGGTTAATGAACCGATATTTAAAAACCAATTAGTAGAGGTTTGTTTAAAATAAATTTTCCTTGCACGTTGTGTGAGTAAAAATGTGAATGCTGACTACCTCCTTTCCTTGTCCTGTGTTAATTGGTTACCAAAACTTTTATTATTCCAATTGATGGGTGAGCGGGGGAGGGGGAGGGGGGGGGGGGGGGGGGAGCGGATTATAGAGTGAGAGAGTGCGGGAGCGCAGAGCGTGAGAGCTCTAAAAATACACCTGTGTTTTCGAGAGTGTGCGCGCGTCTTGCTATTCATTACAGTGAGTTTGTCATCATTAACGATAAAAAGATATAACAAGAGACCGTTGCGCTCATGAAGAGCAACACACAGTGCGCCATTTTGACTGAAATAGCGTGTCATCAGTGTATGCCTTATTTTATGTAGAAATTCGCTCTCGGGGGGGGGGGGGGGGGGATGAGACAACACACACATGCGAAATCATGATAAATAAGAAGGAATGGAAAAGTTAAACTTAACGACAGTTGAAACATAAGTGAATCCCAAGATAACCACGGTCATTTTTAAATTGTTTGCATGAGCGCTTGTCCTTCCCCAGACACTCCATACGGCGTATCGAACCCCTCTGGATACGGCATATGGATATGTTTGGACGTTATCAGTCTGTAATTTAATGTCTAGTACTTTGAAATTTTTTTTGTTTTTAAAAGAACCATACGGCGTATCCCTAAAGAGGTTTGGGTATACGGCGTATAATCATTGTACAACATGGAATGTTTAATTGTTTTCCAATTCCTGCATTGTAACCTATTTATATAACCGAGATATGTATGTTGTCACTTTTGTGTTCTAAACTATTGGAGGGGGTGCATGACCTTGCTATAAGTGCGCGCGAGCGCGGCATAGGGTAAACTCTTGAAAAAACGTGTTTTAACTGCGCACGCGAGCGATTTGACTATCCTCGTCAACACACTTTTGCTTAAGAACTCATATTGTAATAATCTCCCGATCAAACATATCAGGAGAGTTCCACGATCTAATTCCTATTATCCCCATTTTCGTTTAATTGTATTTATCAATACAACAGAGGACGTTGTATAATAAGTGGAGGGGTGGAGAATTAGAACAGCCCGACTTGACCCTTCTTTTTAGGAATAATATGCTATATGCTTAAAATTATGCCAAATTTTAGAATTTTTCTTAGCAAAATAAATTTTGTAAAAATTACTAGTTACATGACCTCGCGTACTATAACCTTTAATACCAAATTATGAGAATTAAGCTTATTCTGTTTCCAAATGTTTACTAAAAATTCCACAAAAATTATGAGTGTGTCGGTGATGTAGTGGACTTTAGAACTTGGCTTGGTATATCACTCGAGACCACAACGATGAGTACTATGGACTTAGATGGAGAAACATTTTTAACTGGTAAATTTCTAGGAATACACCAAAAAGCCTAAATGTTGTAAAATTAACTAACTACACTGGTTAGTTAAATCCCGTGTAACCCTTTGCTTACTCTCACTATAAGAGTAAGATCCCCTAGAAAAACCTGTTGAGCCATTCCTGTCTTTTTCACACCAAATGTATATTTCGTTACACCTTAGCTTACCCTATAGATTAAGCCTACTTAATCAAAGTTGCTAGTTGCTTTTGTGTAAAGTTTTGTATTTCCTGTGTCAAAGTGAAATTTTCTATCTCCGGTTAGGTCAGGAAATTGCACAATGCAATGGGAAAATATGTAGCTCGAGTATTTTGCTACTTTCAAGATTATGTATTATTTTCGAAGATGAAGTGTTAAAGGAAAAATTATCTGGATAAATTATGATTGTGAAGACGGTGAAATTGCACCGATAATTATGTTTAAAAAATGGAAAAATAGAAAATGCATCAAAAATGAGAAGGGTGATTGATAGTCTGGGTCGCGTACTCTCTCACCGAAATGAATAAATTAGAGAAGGATCGATTATTCGTTGTATATGTGGATAAAATTCTAACTGAATGTATAGTTTTTGTATAAAGTGGCTAGATATACACCACTTTGTATAAGTTATAAGTTTTGGAAATTGGGAAGTTGACCATTATAGGAACACTAACACTAGGTTGTCATACTGGCAGTTCTCTGATCGAGGCAACAATTTTGTATATATTTCGCGTGAGCGAGAGACGTCTCATGGAATGTCGGAAAATTATTAGCAACTACGTAAATTGTTCAAGCTTACATCTATTTGTTATCGTGAATTTCTATAAACAATTACTTCCCTTTTCCTAGCAACTAACTCGTTACATTTTACTCGAACGAGGTGAGATCAGCGATGATCATAAGCGGTACATAGCATACCATAACTATCTTCAATAAACACTCCGTCTTACGGCCACTATTGCGGGATATCTCTCCACCTTGTTGGGTTTATTACTTTTGTTGAAATTAGAATTCGCTACCCTAATCGTCTTCATCCTAACCCCTTGTAAAACTCGAATGAAGATAGAATCCAACACAAATATCTATTCCGTCGTTACTTCGTGTATGGTGTGCTTTCGAGCTGCCTGATTGGTGTGGTACTATCGGTGAAAGATTGTTAGAACGATCAACCCTTAGCCTTATAATAAAAACCTGATTTACCTTTTAACTTGTTTCTCCTTAGCTCTAGTGGTGGAGATGTGTATCCTTGCCAAGCATATGATATGAAACTAATCACGACCGAGCAATAAGCATAACACACACACAACTAAATATTACATCCTATATTAGTTATAGCCTGAAACTAACTGAGTGTCTTTCCAATTCCAAATTTCGTGAAGGTTCTTGGCCTTAGATACAGTAGATTACACAACGACAAGAAAGTACTTAAATAGAAAAATTCCTTGACATTACGCTCCTGGTGATACATTTTCAATCACTCACCAAACTATAGTCTACTTGAGGCCAAGTAGATTCAGTGGGGGATATTTTGATGAATCAAATAGCGTTACAAATTTATACCAACCATTAATCCTGATAAGTTACCCAACATTTTATATAATTATTGCAAGAACACATATACATTCTCTTTGCTTAAAGTGTATAGTTACAGTAATTACGACATGATATTGTGATGACATGCTAAAAGGCGCATATTTTGGAACCCCAGAGAGTGGGGGGGAGGTGGGAGGGGGGGGGGGGGTGGGGGGGGGGGGGGGGGGGGGGGGGGGGGGAGGGGGTTGGGGATGGGGGAATATTTCCGTGATTTCTGGTTTTTCCTTGTCTGTTGTGGGGGGTGCGGGGGGGGGGGAGAGGTGGGGGGGGGGGGGGGGGGGGGAACGCCGTATCCACAAAAAGAGAATACGGCGTATCAACTGCCTAACTCTTCACACGAAAAACACGAACACAGACAATTCCCCCATACCTCGTATCAACCAACATACCATACAAACGCCTGAATCCCACAGGAAAGACATTCAAAGATTACGGCTACACCAACCTCAAAATTTCCATATCCTCAAACCCAATCAACAACGACAAGACCTCACGCTCCCTATGAAGTTGGATTTTCACCGTGCCCCAGCCCCACCACCCTTCCGAATAAGGTGCCCACGCCTCAATACGGCGTGCTCCACAGCCATATTGACACTCACCCACGACTGCCTCACCCAAACTCGTAATCAGCGTGCAAAATCATATACTTTAAACCTTATATCATAAAGACGATTATTTCTCCTTCTTAATAAAGCCCCGAAGCCACCCGACAAAGGACAATGGGCATCGAACAAGTGAATCCAGAAAAAGGACAACCGGTGTACTTTCCTACAACACTTATGACAACCTAACAAAGAAAGTGTCCAACTCACTTACCCCTCGCACCCGTAACTATAAACCTAAGTGAAAGATAGGATCCCATTTGCAAGTCAAAAACCTATGGTTACTTCTTTGTCCTAATACGCCCTCAGTTTATTAGCCATTTAAAGAAGATATAATGTAAGGTTTTTTTTTAAAAATCATCGATTTCTTAATTCTTATCGTGATTTAATTATGGTATATCACATTAATACTTTTCTACGTGTTTGACAAATAAGCGACCCACACACGTTCCATAGTGTCAACTGGGTCTAGTTACGCCTAACAAGAACTAGATACTGGAGAATAGAGCTCTCTATAAATCTGTTTTATATACTGGACCAATAGTGATCACAAATAATGGTTCCTGTCTTGTCTTTAAATTATGAGCTTGAGTTTTAGACACCCCCTCATATACACCTTCAATTTACAAAAATAAGTAACAACAAAAACAAAACAACCCACAAGCCCCGAGATCCATACCCCACACACACCCACCCCACCCCGCGACTCTAGTTTACCCTAACCATCATTGCACCTTTAAATCCCTCCACACCCAACAATCAAACCAACAACTCACTGCAAACCAACCCCCCACCCCTTCATCAAACCCTTCTTCACATCCGGATACCAATATCCCTGCAACCCCTATACACTTACAACTTTCCATCCCCCCTCACCCTCCACCCTGACAACCTCCATCACATGCCGCATACTCTCACCGCCCACCAGCAACACACTAACACCACCACGTTTGAAATACCCAACTGTAAATCAATCCAGTGTCACCAAAACGGTTTTCTACATTTGGCATAGATACCCCCACTTAATTAACTACTGAGAATGTTTCCGAGCATTGTTAGTTGTGATTAAGGAAAATGATATAGATTACCAGATATAATACCTGTGCCAGTCTCTCAGGCTAAAACCGCACCCATTACCCATAGAAACCGTAATAGCATAGGTAAAACAAAGTATTAGAATTGAACTTAAATAAAGTTAACTTAAAATATTGATAGAAAATAAGGTTAGACGAAACCTCGCTCTTAGTAGTTCGACAAACCATTACTTACCCACGAAACTCCACCCCGATCGGGAACACTGTGCTCGTTAGAGTGTAGTTTTTCGATTACTGCGTCTGGCATAAATAGAAAAATAAAAAAAACTTGGTACTTTCAAAAATTAGACCCAAGCCCGACTACACATCACATGTAACTATCTCACAACAACAACTAACGGAGGAGGACTGACCAGCGCGCTCAACCCTTAGTCATATGAATACTAGACTTTAAACAAACCAGAAACCCCCTAATACCCAAACACAAACTGTGGTATATGGGTGGAATGTTTGATATGCCCCAACGACCACCCCCCCTCCCACACCCTCGTCCGTGTACCCCCGCGATCGGTGTTTTCGAGTAACGAGAAGCGACACTTAGTTTTTCTAACCCCTAATATACGCGCTGTTGTTAAACACACTAGATAATCTATCAAATATTTAAATTACTTATACAACCGAACCAAACTCCTAAACCAATAGAAAAATCCAAATGCAAACAACCGGTAAACACCATGTGAAAAGTGGTATTATAAAAAACAGCCTTATAGCCTGGCACAGGAAATAACTGGTAACAAATCAGTCTCAATTCTAAACACACAGAAACAATGCCAAGAAAACAAACAGAAAGATCAAAGATGGGTAACAAGCCAAATGATCGAAAAACCGTCATAAGCCAAATCTAAATCGATGTTAAACACTAGTCTTGTTTTTATTATAAGTCGCAAAAGGGATTATCTTATCTCGAAGAAGGCGGCATATCATCTTAAGACTTAGCGGGATGCTTCATCCTAAATCCTAGACCCCGTTGAATCCTGTTCACAATTAACTGAATCCGTCATAAACCATCCTTTTAGTTTAATTATAATCTATCTAAGAATTAAAGCAATAGTGATCTTGTCAAACCCTAGCCCATCAGGACTTTACCCACTTACTCTTTGATGGTATTTTATATACTGGTAATTCACTGTTCAAATATTTATAAATTAATTAAGAACATACTTTTTAGAAACACTTAACGGAGTCACATGCGGTCTAAACTAGAGCACATACATTTAAAAGACAAAGACAGAACATTATTTGTGAATCCTAATGGTACCCACTTAAATAAATAAAACTTACGATATAGAGAGCTATCACATATCAGTTCACTTGTGTAAGCGTAACTAGACCCAGTTGAATGAACGGTTCGCATATTCAAACACTAGAAAAGATTCACTTAGATTAAACATAATTAAACTTCAACGATAAATTAAGAAATCGATTTAAAAAAAAACCAAACATTAAATCTTCATTAAATGGCTAATACCCTAGGGGTATTAGCCCGTAACCATTGTAATTATACAAGCGTGATCAAATAACCAAGGTAAACTAAACGTTTTACCGAACGATTCCAAACAATTTAATGATTAACAAAAGAAGTGTAGGAATTACACGAGTCTTTTATGAATCATGATCGATACTTGACCTTTGGCTGCTCTTTTTTTCTTCAGAAAATCGTCTTTTATGTATATTCCACCGTATAAAGAATATATTTTGCACAACTGAAAACTCGTTTTGAGTCTTCCTATTTATAGTGTCTAAAAACAAGGCTGGATTACGCCGTAATGAGCTAGGCCAATACGGCGTATTAGGGTATTTTCCTTAAAGTGCGCGCTAAGTTTATAATCAATCAAATATTCACTCCCAAAATATAATTATCTCCATATCTTTGAATGTCTATCCTGTTGGATACGAGCGTATGGTAGAAGTTAGATACGAATGTATTTGTGGGAATTCTGTTGTATCGGAGTTTTCTTGTGAAAAGTTGGCGTTGATGGACGCCGCATTCTCTTTTCTGTGGAAACGGCCGAATTGGCAGAAATAGAAATATTCACAATTCATCATTTACTGGTTCCAAAATATGCGCCTTATATAGCATGTCTCACAAATCACTCCTTAAGATGGTAACATTACTGTAAATTAACCACTTTTAGAGCCCAATTAAGTATAAATTTCTTGCAAAATAATTATTATAAAAGTGGGTAACCTTATTCATGATAAATGATGGTATAGAAAGTAACCTATTTGCATAGTCCATCAATAATCCCCCAACTTGAATCCCTACTTTGTCCGGTGTCAAAGTAGACTAATAGATTGTATATTGAAAATGTAACCCAACCGAATCAAGGATTTTTCTCTGATTACTCACTTACTTTTCGTTTTTAAATCACCTGTACAAGGCCCAAGAACCATTACGAAATATGGAAATGAAAACACTCAGTATCACTTAACTAATATAGATGTAACATTTAATTGATATGCTCATATTTGCCTCGGTCGTGAATTCATTTTCATATCATAATGTCTTGGCAAGGATACACATCCTCCCACCACTAGAGCTAAGGAGAAACAAGTCTTAAAAGGTAAATTCAGTTTTTTATATTAAATAGGCTACAGGTTGAACGTTCTAACAATACATACACCGAATAGTTAAACCACACAACAAGGCCCGTGAAGCACACACATACACGACCGTAACGACGGAATGATATAATGTGCTTTGGATTATATCTTCATTCGAGTAACCAAGGTTAGGATGAAAACCGATAAGGTAAGGATATTCTAACTTTCACCAAAAGTAATAAACCAACAAGGTGGCTGAATCACACACACATGGCCGTAACGACGGAATAGACATGCATGACTCGATCTCAACCTCGTTCGAGTAAAACCTAAGGTTAGTTGCTAGGAAAAGGGAAGTAAATTGTTAAATTAAATTCACGAAACAAATAGATTAAGCTTGAACAATTAAGGTAGTTGCTAGTAACTTTTCCCGACCATTCCATGATAAAGACTCGAAATATATACAAATGCCTCGATCATAGAAATGACATAGACAACCTAAGTTAGTGTTCCTATAATGGTCAACTTCCCAATTATCCCAAACTTATAAACTTTTACAAAAGTGGTGATATCAGCCACTTTATACAAAAACTATACATTGTTGATTTTTATCCACATATCAACGAATAATCGATCCTTCCAAGTATTTCATCGGTTTAAGTTTAGCGAACCGACTATCAATCACATACATGTTTGGTTCAGATACAAAATGATCACAACAATTAGGTTACAAAATACAACATAAACCTAAAGCTTTACTAGTCGGGAGTCACCCGTAATACTTAGTAGGCTATATACAAAACAACTAGCCATAACATGATCTATGAACTGCTACCGGCCTCCCCCGATGCATCCAGCTGTGCTGGACCTCCAGAGGGTCCCTGCTGTCCCTGCAGTGCTGTCACCTGTCCCTGTAGAGTGGTCACCTGTCCCTGTAGTGACTGCATCAATGTCAAAGTCTGCACAAGCTGCTCCTGTCGGGTACGGTCGGCTGTCCGTAATGCTGCCATCTCTGCCTGCCTCCTGTGGTCCGCCTGCACATTAAATTATTGTATTGAATCTTTAAGCATATAAGATGTACATAAACATTAAAAAAGATTAAACATACGTAGTTAACTCTTTGTTGTGTACCGTGGGGATTTCCAATAACATTGAGGATTCATATGTATTTATCGAGGGACAAAAAGACTATATTAATAAGTAACTTTTATACACCATAACTGATAACATCGGAGCTGAAGCAAGAAAATGAGAAGTAGGTCGAGGAAAATGAGTTTATCATGATTGTGGATTTACGATTGGTTGGCGTATTGATTGTTTGTACTTTGTAGTCCGCATAGTCCTCTTTGACCTGGTGGTCTGTTTGTAGTTTGTATGGTCCTCTACAACCCGGTGGTAACATGTAAATATTAGTGACCCGAAATTTATGAATTTTGTTTTTAAGAATGATATTAATAAATCAATAATCTCTCATATTTTTTTGTGTCGAGAGATTAGTTGATTTTTTAAAAACAAAACTCGGGTCACTTATATTCACATGGTACAACTGTACAAATTGACGATTGGGTCTAGGGGTGTTATCGGTCGGGTTATCGGGTAATCGGGTGTTATCGGGTCGGGTTGATTCGGGTTTCATTATAAAAAACTAACCTGTAACCCGACCCGATAAGGAACCAGGTTTCGGGTTCGGGTGAATTTCGGGTCGGGTGAATCGGGTTATCGGGTTATATGATAATCTTAACATTTCTTATATATTTTTCCGGCATAAATAAATATGCACAAGCAGGTGTGCACAGGTAACAAAATACAACAACATATATTGAAATGATAGTCGGCATAATTCACTCGTTCATGTCTGTAAGTTGTTAAAAAGTTAAACAAGAGTACCAATTTACAGTATATTATGTACTGATACTTCATCAGTTGGCTTAATTTTTTTGGATCATAGTGATAATTTATCTATATACTAAAACCCATCACGGGTAAGGACAAAATAGGCAAGGCCTGGGCTGCTTTGACATTAGGCTACTGATTTGGGCCACTTGCGTTATATTTTTTTTCCATGGTTCTTCTTTAACACTCGTCTCTCTCGCTTTCTCTAATTCTTGATTGTTCTTATTAAAATCCCATCGCTTCTCTATCACCTCTCTCAAATGTTGAAACTAGGCATTGCTTTTAGGATAATTCATGAGGGGCGACATGCTATTCGTGGAGGTACTGAGGTTTTGGATTTGTAAGTTTATAAACCCTAATTAAAGCATATTTGTATTAGTATATTTTGGGTTTGAACTCATCTTTATGTTCAGACCTACTTCTCATTCAGTTTGTGGGTATTTTATATTCGTGAGGGGTGACACAAGACCCTTGATTACTTATATATGGTTATTATGATTTCAATCATTTTTAAGAGATGCGAGTAATACTGATATTAATCATAAGAGGCTGTGACAGTTTTGCGGAAAGTGGAAGGATGGTAGAGAGCGGGAATCTCTTGCCCCAGCAACCTCCACATGCGCACACTATTGAAACGTTATTACTTTATATATTAGATAGCATTATGGTAGGCGACAAAATTGGTTTATGCTTTAAATCAGTTTTCTAAGATGAGAATGATTCTATTATTGATCATAAGGGGCAATGATGTATAGGAACAGGTTCGATTAAAGTTTGTGATCATACGCGTCTTGGCAGGGCAAACCGTTAGGCTTGCAGTCATGGCGGATGTATCTGTTTTGTTTTTTGCCTCTGAACCTATCTGAGCCACGCTGAATGAAGATATGAAAGTCAAACCCGAGATTTAGACCCAATGTTGTAGTTGATGTTAAAACGATTATGTAGTGATAGCTATAAGAAAAGGCAGTTTCTAAAACATGTTACTATAGACGGCGCTGAATAAAACAGGCAGTTTATGATATGTGGTATATAGTTACTATCATAAGTCATCCCGCATTTCAAATGTGACCGGTATTGACAATTGGAATGTAGTTACATCCACGGTTGGCATTCTATATTAGTACTTCTGTATTGGCAGCTGTGAGCCCTATCAGTATGCGCCTTAATAGTCGTTCAAAATGACGCATTTGCCTGTCGTTTTGTGAAGAGTGTGTTTAAGGTTACTTCGATAGTATTTTTAAGGTACGCATGTTATAATGTTTGAACATAACTTCTGGCTTATATGTGTACATAAACATACCTTAACAGGCTAAACGAATGGCAAGGGCTGAAAATTACATGATCATTTTTAGTACAGAGATAAATAGCTTTCTGAGTTGCTAGGAAGAGCAAACTTTTTTGTTTGTTTACTCATTGAGGCGATGATGATAGTATGTTGCATTTACATTTCTTATGAACATAGTTTGCTGACGCGCGGAACTTGGCAAGGCAAATAGACTTGTACTGTGGTTGCAGCTATGCCGTGTGTCGTTAAGAACGTTAAGTGTGTCGTTAAGAACGTTAAGAATGTCGGCTGAAGTTATTTCTTTGCTTATTTCTTAAGAAAATGATGATAAATTTATGCATCAATATTCTTTCGGAGCATGGTGTATTGATTCCCGTATCTTGGCAAGGTAACCACGCGGATTGTGGTTGCAGCCATGTCGGGTCTTCATACTCGATGTATATTTGCAGTTCTGAGCCTCATTTGTCACACTTTGACAGTTTATTTGCAATTATGAGCGTCGTTTACCACTATTTTACCTGGATTCCTTCCACTTTAATAAACGGCTACTGTGAATGGTAAGTACTTTCGTGATATCGATAACATGAGAGTTGCTAACGAAGAAGGAAAACATGGAAAAGATCTACTGAACACACTATCTGAACCGAATAAACCTGATGCGTGCTTAGTCCCTCTAACCAACTGCTCACATATACGAAACTTCATGGTGGTTTCTATACTAAAACTGACCACGTGTGACGACAAAATAGGCATGGACTGGGTTGCTTTGACATTGGGCTACTGATTTAGGCCACTTGCGTTATATATATATATTTTTTCCCATACTTCTTCTTAAGACTCGTCTATGTCTCTCTCTAATTCTCGATTGTTCTTATCAAATCAAATCAGTTTTATGAGATGAGAATGATTATGATATTGATCATAAGGGGCAATGATGTATCGGAACAGGTTCGATTAAAAGTTGTGATCGTCTGCGTCTTGGCGGGGCAAACCATTAGTCTTGCAGCCATGGCGGATGTATCCGCTTTTTTTTTCTTTTGAACCTATCTGGCCACGCTGACGGTATTTCAAACGTGTTGCCTTGAGAAAGCTGATTTAGCTAGGATTAATAATAGTGACGAGTTGTAATCGGCTGTTAAGCCGAATAAGACTGATGTCAAACGTGTTGCCATGAACAAGAACCAACAACACAGTAACCTAATAACAATGGTTACCAGCATACAAAAACAGTTGGAATTCCAAGCATTAGAGGCATATGTATCAGAACAAAGCCGGAAAAAAGAGATTTCACAATGGGTTCGGTTATGTTTATTTCAGTTTGTGTCTATCGGTAGGAAAACCAAGATGCTATCATCGGTTTCAGTTGCATACTCGCATGCATTGCCCAGATTTATGTGCTATTTTTAAGGTAATGCCTTTTCTGCTTTTATCATGTTCGTTATTTTTTGTGTATATGATTCAACTTACCATGTTAAATTTTATAATTGGTGTTTTTTTTCTTCTCAATTTTTGTTCAACTATAGTTGTAACACCCCCAATTTGGGTCGCAGCGGAATAAGGGTCCGGGGCGTGTTACTTCTCAGATCAATAACACAAGATAATATAAGAACGACCAAAAAGTCGTTTAAAACTGATACATTGGATTTAATAAAGTATGTGTTACAAAAGCCCGAAGCTTTACTTGTTTACTTGTTATTATTACAAAGATTTCCAGCCCATAACAGATATACAAAATGTAATGCGACTAATCTTTAATGCATGACTTCAAAAATAAGTTGGTGAAGTTTATTTGTCTAATTTAAAGAATCACCTCATTTTATACAGAACCGCAGATGGAAGGTAAAACTTTAGGAGCAGAACGTCAATAACAAGAAATAGAAACACGAGCGGGAGTCCGATCTCATGCTATAATATGTGAAATTGAGAGGCCAATCACTAGCACGAGCTAAATCAGCTGCAGATTTCTTTGAACCAAGGTAACAATGTGAACAAAGACAATGAATCTCAGTTTCCACAGATGTCTCATACTTCATCCGTCTGCCACATGTCGTGTCCAGATATTATGCCCTGACCCAAGGCGATGAGATCCCAAAGGATCTTATATTTTTTTCATTTAAAGTTGTTGCTTTAGTTGATGTAGTTATCAAATTAATTACTATTAATTACATAATAATATGTTTGATTGCACACGTGATTCTAAGGATTTTTGCATTTTTTTCTCAATTAAACGAGTGTTGCCGTCTCGAGAAACGTCTAATAGACTTTCAAGTGTATAAAGGTTTTCGTTTATTTAATGGGACTAAATTTAACTTTACAAAATCTAAAAATTAAGACCATTTTTATTTAGTGAAGAATGTGGAGCCAAGTTCGACCCAAATACTCCTATTGTTGTAAAAATGTTGCACGCATAAGATTATCTTCCTTGGTTACATCATTAAAGTAATGTCTTCAACTTAAATGGGTTCAAGAAGTGATAGCGTATGCAGAGTTTTGGTTTTTGTTGCTCAAGATAAGATCTCATATGGATCATTCATTTTTACATCTTCATTCAGTGGTTATGTACTATAACCCTTGCACTTTTTTGAGATCTATATGTTCTAATTTGGTCATTTGACTATTTGACTTTTGTCATGTCCGTTAGAACAATTACCGTATTGACGGTGGTGAATCTATGTTGATCTTGGTTATCTTAGTTATATGTGCTCGTGTTAATCCCTTTTGGAGGATTTTATCTATGTTGATCATGTTCCGGGATGTTGTCTCATGTATAGCTTGAGATATCTTATAACGAGTCCTGTCACGTTCGTTAATATTTAAAATGAGTTTTAAAAAGTTTAACTGTGAAATAGGTCGTGTAAATAATCGAGATTCATGTAAAAGTATTTTTCAATTCATTAAAAATACTAAGAAACTTTGGGTAACATTTTAAAATAGCGAACTTTGAGTCTTAAAGGAAACCGACACAAAAAGAAGCACCCTGAACCCCTCTTGGATTCCTTCTGGTTTCGAACCTCTCTTGCCCTTTAATAAGTCTTCCACTGAATTTAAAACAAGAATGACATATCGATATGTCTCAGTACTTATAAAATAAGTTGAAAGATTCAGTATCTTCTTATATTTATACTCTTATACATTTCCTGTGATGTCCCCCATCTCACAGCCATTTTTTATTATTAATTTTAATATTAAAATATTATTTTGAACAGTAATCTCTCTTATAACTCAATTTTTTATATTAAAAATAATAATATAATAACCCTATAAACATTAATGGGGTATTAAACAAATTAAAATGATTTTGGAGAAACACGTGTCTATGTGACTCATCCATTTCTTCTTTTATACTTTCATCGCTATCAACTCCATTATCCACAAATCTAAACCCTAAATCACACCACCGCCTGTGAGTTCATACACAACACACACTTTTCTGGGTTTTTTGACGAAGCTTTCACTATCTTCTATATCTTCATGTATTTGGGTTCCTCCGGCGAAGCTTGCCCCATCGTCTTCACTAGATGCTAACTTTGTAATGAGGGTTGTATTGAAACTAGCGAAAGCTTTAGAGATTTCAATGGGAGTTTCATCATGTACACATCTTTTGGCTCCACTTTTAGGAAATACCCAGGTGAGATTTTTGTTTATTTTGTGTTATTGGTAAATAAAATAGTAAGTTTGTGTTTAGGGTTCTAAGAGGTGTTGCTTTATTTGTGTTCTTATTGGATTAAAAAATTTGTGATATTTGATATGGATTAGTGGATTTGGTCTTTTTATTGGTTAATAAATGTTGTTTTTGTTATAAAATTGAATTTTCTTTGATATTTGAATAAAAAAATTTGTTTTCTTGATATGAAGTTGTTAAATTGAATCTAAATATTTTTTTTCTTCAGAATATTGGATTTGCAAAATTGAGCAACAATACTGTCAGGAAGCAGGAGGTTCAGTCTTGTGCTTGACGACATTATACTTTCTGACTTAGAGGTAAAATTAACCTGAAATTGGCCAAATATATATGTGTATACATTAGTGTAAATGGTTGTTGGCTTATTTTGTTTTACAGTCTATTATATAGTTAGACGTTGCTATATTTTTATGTTTGTAGGTCGTGTCAATCTTCAGGTAATACGGTATGAATGGCGTTCTTGATAACTGTGGGAGTGTTAGGATTTCATTCTCTACGAGGACTCCAAAAGAGGTACTATGCCATTACAGGCTCACCACAATTTGAAAAAAAACTGACACATGGAAAAGGCAATCAATATGTCTTTGCAAATAGTTATTGCTTGCACAATCAATCTTTCATATATTGTGAGTTGAAATTTCAACAACTAATCCTGTACTTAAGCTATGAAATGTATAAAATAAAGAAACGAATGGAAAAGAATTACAAAAACAGGCCACTTGGTTGATAAACGCGGTACATGAGTTATGTATAAGCATGCCAGATGTATTAGTTTTACCCATTTATGTATGAATGGGTTGCTTTGAGTTGGATTTTGTATAAGTCAAACGTGTGAAATAGAGAAACGGCTTAAATATAAATGCGTTAAATGTGTTCAGGTTATAAACGGCCCAACCGAGGTAGAAACAAAAAAACAAAGAAAATGAAGCAATGTGACGTTTTTGCTAGAATCTTATTACGACCGCATGAGTAACATAACTTTACTGAAACTTTTTTATACATGTTTTGTGCAGGTGTGTATGTGGCGACAAAAAAGCTCAGAATTCGCAGGTATCGGAACCGACTCCTTTCTAGACATTTTTAGTTCGGGTGAAAGAGTGTACTATTGAATATAAGTTTCAACCGGAATAGCATCTGGTATAATAGCATATTGGGCCTAATATATTTTTAGCTGGTGTGTTTGGGTATGCATAGTTTTATGATTTTAGGTCTTGGTAATTGTTGGGAATTATGCATTCCTGACTTAGTACCATTAGTTATATTAGTTAGTACCGCTAGTTGTAATTTGTACTGACAGTATAAAATAGATAGTACTGATCAGATAGTTAGTACCGTTAGTATAAAATAGTTAGTACCGTTTACGAGATATGCATGAGATATCTTAGGAAAGGATATGCATGATCTTTATACGCGTTTTGTAAAGCCCATTAGGGTTTCCTTAGTCTATAAAAGGAACCCTAGGCATAGTTAGTAGATATAGTTCTGCACATATCATAGAGATCGAATAGTAATCATAGCTTGTAATCTGTAACCTAGGCAGATTCAAGGTTTAATATAAAAGTTCTTTTGTGATATTCAATATTGTTCTTCTTAGCATTATTGATTAGATTCCGCATAATCAATAGTGTTTACTCAGTGTTTCATTATTGTTGCTTTAGAATTATCTAAAGGAGCAAACTCTTTGCAAGCTGAAGGTTAAGATCTATTCAGTAAAACGATCCAACAAGTGGTATCAGAGCTTGTGTGGAAACTCTGAATAAGAAGAACTCAATTGTAAGATGGCAGAACAAGACATTCCTCCACCCACTATCACAGCAATGAAAATCCCTATCATCAGGAAGGGAGAATATGATATTTGGAGCATGAGAATGCGACAATATATCTGTCACACAGACCATAACCTATGGGATGTTATTGTCAATGGAGATCTAGAAGAAGAGCCTGCACCAACTGGAGAAACATCTGCTCCTCCTGCTCCTAAGACTGCCAAACAACTGGCTGCTAAAAGGAATCAGGAAAGAGTTAAGAGCATCTTGCTTTTAGCAATACCTGCTAAATACCTCCTCAAGTTTCACAATGTTGCAGATGCTAAATCACTCTGGGAAGCAATCTGACATGTGTGAAAACACATATCCATTTTATATCAAAATAAACCCAATAAAGACCAAAACATAATAAAAATGGCAAAGATATGCTTGTTTTTGTGTTTTG